>CM076575.1:1363279405-1363511181 GCA_034641835.2 Pinus albicaulis | reverse complement strand
CCATGATTATAGTTGGGTTTCATTCACATCTTTTCTCCTTCTTCAAATTGGGCCAAGCAGATGGAGCAGCCAATGGCCAATCCCACTTCATCACCATCAAAGAGGCTGCTCTCACATATGACCACGCCGCCTTCATAATGCATGGAGCCAGGGCTCTCATTAAATTACCCCTTGCTCTCCATTCCACTTCATAAAATGAATCGGTCGTCAATCACATGGCTAACAAGAGGAAGAGAGGCAAAGAAGAAACGACATAGGGTGGTGCATCTTGTACTCATAGGAGCTGCGAGAATGGAAGTAGATGCTAAATCTCCAGTAATGTATGAGCATCGATAAATTTAATGTTCCATTTATTATGGTTATAATCATTTTACTATTACGATTATGAAAATGTAGAGTTGAAAATCCAGATTGAAGTGGTAATATTCCAACCATCAACAATCTTTTTAAAATCCATCTCCCGTATTTTCTAAAACTACTAAAGACAATGTAGTCTGAATCCTCTTGGCATGCATTCCAGGATTGTAATGAAAAAGTAATATTATAATTTTAATGAGTATTAAGGACTAAAATAAAATCAAGGTTGCATTCGCATCTTTTCTCCTTCTTTGAATTCGGCCAAGTAGATGGAGCAGCTAGTGGCCAATCCCGGTGACAGCTTAGAAGCAGATGTGTAAACAACAGTCATTAGTGCTTTCATGCCTGCCTTCTTCAGTCCAATGTTGGCTATATAGATTTCAGCCCGATCGGATGTTTCAGCCCCCATTCGTCTGCAATAGTAACACACACAGCCAATGAACGAGAGGAGGCCAAGCAAACAGATGAGAGCACAAACCATAACTGCTAGAATGATAGTTAGATCATATGCATGTTTTGAAGGAAAAAAAATAGAGATTGCATTTCAATACAAAAGAATTAGGCACATTTTAAATATCACATCTACTGAGGAACCACTTCAAACATTACACAAGCCCTTTGCAACAGCTTCAAAGAAATGACTTTGAAAAAAAAATGCCCTTTGGTCAATCCTCTATTTAACTATACAACAGTTGAGATTAAGCATATTGAATTGGGTTACCAATTCCATCAATTTGATTACCTTAAGGCTTATCTATTTATGTCTCAAAAATACAGTAGTACCTGATGGAACAAGTTTCCAATTTCTACGAAAATATCTAAATTTTTGACCTGGAGAAATGCACTAGAATTTCACATCACTTTGCCACAATATATTTTCAACAAAGAAAAATCTAGTGAACACTAGCATGGATTGCTACTCTTTGTGCTATGCTACTATAATGTTCCATTTGTTATGGAAAAATATAATAAGTACTCTAACTGTATTTTTCCACAATTTTCTGCTCAAATGCACTGAAAACCCATGGTTTTTGGGAATTATTAGCAAGCAAAGTTATAATTATCTACAAGTCTTTCTAGACTCAGAGAAATTTCACATACCTTGCAATATCATATGCCTATCCTTTCAATAGAAATAGTGAAATATTTCTGGCATCAATGTCAACTAGGAGTTGGGAATCCGACATATATCTCTCATCTATCCCTCACTCGATGACCCCCTTTAAGAAAACATGATAAAAGTATTTTTAAGCATTATCATGAAACTTTTCGTTCTTGTGGAAAAGCTAGCTTATCTTATAGAATTAAAAAAAGTGAATTATGATACAAGGCTTCACTTTGTCTTCCAGCCCATGCTAGAAGAGAAAACATATGTCATGCACTATCATCCACTTTTCTCGTGCTATTTTTCTGTTGACATGCCCATTTTCAATGGAAATGTCTTATTTTCACATATGGAAACATAATTATGCTCCTGGAATGTTTCTCTTGGAAAATCAACCATCTATTAGTCTTGTTGTCACACTCAAATTAATAATGTAGAGTTGAAATGCTCAATAAGGAGGGAAGACTATTCTAAGGCACTTGTTCCTTGGCTCTAGCTAGAAAAGGCCTGCTAAATATTTTGATATGTGTAGATGTTTTTACCAGGTAATAATGAAAAGGCAGAAGATACAGACGTTACAAAGGGCTTTGATGCTACTTCAATATTCCTGCAATTTCACCCACCTGACCCCAATTGTTTTTATCGTTTATCTGTATACCAAGAAAGTTGTGTAAAAGGTGATAAAGTTAAAAATATTTTATTACCTAAACTAAACCAATTGTAAAAAATTTCCGTAGGACTGATTGCTTTATCCTAGACCCACAAAGCTTGCCAAACACAATAAAAAAAATTAATGCCAATACCTGCCTACCAAGCCATCAAACAAGCTTTTATCAATTGGATCACCTATAATCGTTGCATGAACACATTCAATTCTTAAGATGATGGACGCAATTAGGATCCCTCACAATTATTTCCCGGACTACAATCTTGGAAATGAGCTTGGTTTCATTGTGGAAATCGCCACACACATGGAGGTTATTTGTTATTCAAATAAATGTCCCTAGGGGTGTGTTGATAATTCCAAATGCAAGAGATATATTTTCACTATGGCTATGAATGATTTCTTCCTTCTCCTCTTCATTAACATCATGCAAAAAAAAGTTGGTATCAGGAACATACACTACTACCTCAATCTCCTTAGCCAAGCTCTCTACCTTCTCATAAATATGTTCTAATTCTGGGTTCAATTTGTCTCCCATAAGGAATGTGTGCACTTTACTTTTAACCTCAATCTAGCTGCATCCCGCTGGTTTTTTCAAACCCTTATCTTTAATTACTGCTCTCACTCTTTCTACTTCTTCCCACTTGCCAGCTACACCATAATATTTGATAACAACACATAATTTCCAGGATTATTAGCCTCTAATTCAAATAGGTGGTTTGCAACACATTTGGCTAAATTTATATCGCCATGAGCTCTATAGCCGCTGAGCAAAGCCCCAAACGTAGTAGCATTAGGTTCTATTGGCATCATTGCTATAAGATTGTGTGCGTCATCCAAGAATCCTACACGCCCAAGTAGGTCAACCATACATGCATAGTGCTCTACCCTTGGCCTAATGCCATAATGCTAACCTATTATATCAAATTATTTGTGTCCTTCATTCACCAAGCCTACGTGATTGCATGCATATAGCATAGCAAGAAATGTAATATGGTCAGGTTTCTTACCTGATAATAACATTTGATGATACAAACTGACAACACTATCTCCTTGCCCATGCATCGCATACCCTTTAATCATTGCATTCCACACAACCAAATCAGAGTTGAAACTTCCCTCGTTGGGCTAGGAATTAGACTGCCGAATTTTCTCTTCACCCCCTGGAGAAGGTGCCAAGAGAGAAGCTAATAACTTCCTACTACCTAACAACTAAGATTTTAAAAAGCTCATTTCACTAGATTTGACCTTAAAACCTCAACAATTTTGTAAAAAATCTGTCTGATTCCTAAAATTTGATGATGAAATAGTATTGGGAAAGAGAAAACAAGTCATAACAGCAAGACTAGAACATACTATAAAGGAAAGAGAAAACAATTCCATGTGAGCCAAGGTGAAATACAAGACAAAGGACTCTATTACAAACAGTTACTGTGGTCAGCTTTCTTGTGGTGATTTTGAAGCAGAACCATTTTTCAAAAGAAAGATACAGAGCATTGATAATATAAATTGACATATAGAAAGCTTCACTTCAATGTGGAAAACAAAATAATGGGCACGAGCAGTTAGATCCAAAAGAAGCAACATCTTACCTGCTGAAGTAAAGATCTGCGTGGGACGAGCAGTAAAATAGGCTTCGACTGCCACTCCCTATCTCTATTTCAATATGAGAGCTGCTTCATTGCTAGTAAAAAAGAACGAGAGTTGCTTCGTTGCAGGTAAAAAAGTAGCAAGATATGACCAAAACAAAGTGATGTGTTTTGGGTGGGAGAAATGTTATTTTAACTAGTAAAAGGTTTAAAATTTAAACGAAAAATGAACACTTTCTCCCTCCATTTTTCCAAACATCATTTTTAATATTATGCCCTCCAAATATCATACCCATATTTTTTTATATGGATGTTGAGCGCACTCATGATTCCAAGTAAGTTCAACAATAGATTTAAAAGGAAGCTTCAAAAATCAATTCAATTTCATTCTAATAAATTTATTTTAAAATTTTTGATGATGAACCACAAAATGAGTGGTTCAAAAAGAATTTAGCTTAAAAAAATTATCTGATTTATCGAGAAGAGTCTTTAAAGAAATTAATTAGTTAATTATTAAAATAAAATTGAGATAAAATGGTATGGAAGAAATTATTGTATATCTCCAATGAATGTAGTATAGTGGCATCAATTCGTCCAACGTCTAGAACTAAATTCCTTAAGCATTCTTTCCAAAAACGTATACATACTTTGTGGTTAGTCTTTAGATGAGTTTAAGTCAGGATTCCATCATTCAAAGTGACCCTCATTAGGAGTATAAAATTTCCCAGAGGCTATCTCATGTAAATAATGAAACATTAGTTGGAACCTCCTCCACAGTGGATTAACTAAGGTTTCCTATGCCCATTGGGGGATCAGGGTTTAAACCAATGTTAAGGCAGCATGAGATGCTTAAAGCCAACACCCAAAGGCTTTGATAGTCCTAGGCTTGGTCAATCCACATAAAAGGTTGTTTTTTCCCTCCCATAATTTCTAGTATGGGAATGTTTTTTGTCCAGGATGTTTTGCAAAAAGGTCTATACCATCTCATCTAAATGGTAACCAAAGGGATGTATACTTTACACCTCCGAGGAGAGGTTTTTGGGTTCTAGGTTTTTGCAACCAATGATTTTTCTCATGGTATTCCACCTTCAAAACAAGGGGGAATTAACCCGATCATAGGTCCCAACTAGAACTACTCTCATTTGGAATGGCTAATCCCAACGAGTTTTAAGGACTTTTATAAGTGTTAGGGGAATAATTAGTTATTGGTTAAGGGATCAGGGATTAGGGGCTTACGGGTTAGGGGTTAGAGGTTTAGGGTTTAGGGGAATAATGAGTTAGTGGTTAAGGGGTTAGGGATTGGTGGTTAGGGGTTAGGGGATTAGGCGCATCTAGGGGTTAGGGGAATAATGAGTTTGTGGTAAAGGAATTAGAGATTGGGGTTAGGGTAATAATGAGTTAGTGGTTAAGGGGTAAGGGATTGGGGGCTTAGGGGTTAGGGGATTTAGGTGAATTTACGGGTTAGGGGGATAATGAGTTAGTGCTTAAGGGATTAGGGATTGGGGGCTTCGGGTTTGGGGATTTAGGCACAGTTAGGGGTTAGGTGAATAATGAGTCAGTGGTCAAGGGATTAGGGATTAGGGTCTTAGGGGTTATGGGATTTTGCAGTTAAGGATTTTAGGGGTTAGGGGTGAGGGGTTAATGGGTTATGGGTTAAGCACTAATGGTTTAGGGGTTAAGGGGTTAGGGGTTTAGGTGTTAATGGTTTAGTAGTTTAAGGGTTTAGAGGTTTAGGGGTTAAGGGGTTTTTTAGCCACTACAATAGCACCCAAAATTTTGGGTCTGCCTCTGCTCGCTCAGCCCATTAATTTTTCGACTTGGCCTTCAGTCGGTAATATCCCCATGACCTATTTCTGCCCAGCCCTATCACCACACCCAATTGTCTTGCTGTCTCTTGACTGCGGTAGGGTTTGGGTTTTACTGATTCAAAGAGCATTAATATTTCCTCTGCGGATTCAAAGATATGTTACCCTACTAGTCATCACCAATCAATGGGGTGCTGGGCCGGGGTAGGTGAGGTCTTGAGTCTGGCTCGTATTATGAAACCCTAATCATGGTAGGGTTTGGGAGAAACCTTAGTTTGTCAAAAGAAAGATATTCTTTCCTATGGTTGCACTCTCATTGGCTTCGCATGACATCACAGTGAAATTCAATTCCTATCCTATTCCCGTAAGTGCTTGTTAGGCTCTACCCTTCAACGTGCACATTAGGATTTGTGTGAACTGCATGCCCCTTTGTACCCTCGCATCCCTAGATTCATGTAATCTAGCCTTGCTTTGCATTTAATCCCCACCCTCCAAGAGCATGGTCCCGATTATTTAAATAAGGCCTCCTATGTGAATGAATTGTTACCTTGTGGAATCATGAAGTTTCAAGGTCTACTAAGGTCGATGGTTGTATGAAAGTATAAGGTTTAAGCTGGTTTTCGGACTTAGGGATGCTCAAACAATTGAATTAAGTTCCAATATCTTAGTTTGTATATTTCAATATTGCTGCTCCTGGAATGAGCTATTTTTATTCATTTCTTTTTTCTCATTATTACCAAGAGCTGACTTATTCTCATACTATTCCTTTCAGGAAATCGGTCAAAGATGTCATAACTATTGCACACTGAATTATGTAGCAATTTCAAGAAGGTTTTAATTGTTCATTTGAAGTTTCTAAATCCTCGAAGGAGTTTTGGGTACACAATAATATCTTCTCTTCAACATGTGGTAAGTATTTGACGTATGGAGTGGTGGGAGTTCGAGATAGGCCAAGGGTTAATGCTTTTTGAAATGATCATTACCACAAACCTTTGGAATTCGTACGGGTAGCTACCATAAAATACTAACGCACTTCAAAGATCATCGAAATTCCCTTCGTCGATTCAAAGGTATTTTAATAGATTTTCCTTGGCGGCATATGAAGGAGCATGAAGTAGGGTAAAGTCGTCGTTGTTTATCATGAACTTACGATGGAGATATAGACATAAAGCCGTGACCCGTGTAAATATAGATTCCAGTAAGGGTGAAATGGGGATTATATCGTGCAGGCTTGTCTCTTATGTCATATCACATGAAGCGCATGTTGCCCAAGCATACCATTGAGGCAGTTCCTCTTGCACTAGTGATAAGTTTTGTTGCTACACGCAAAAAAAGGGTAGCGCCAGCCACTTGAGGGATTTTAAAGGTTGCACATTAGGAAATATTTTGAGAAAAGGTCATGATCCAACATGGACATAAGTCCAGCTCCATAAAAATCACACCTTATTGACTACCCGAAGAACCATATGACGTGGAGTCCTGAAAACTTCCACATGGCATGGGCACATATGCATCATGGAGCCTTGTTAATTGGGAGGAAATTTGGTCAAAGGTATTCATATGGCACGTCCATGGAATCTTAGCATATTGTGACCATAGGTGACGCAAAGAAGAAAATGCAATTCTCGGTGAGGAACTTTTGCAGCTAGCCCAAGAGGAAGAAGGTGATTCGATCTGCTAGTCGCCAAGTCACATGTGCTGAAGGAGTGACGTGGAATGCGACTTGTGAAGGTTGCGACTCAGTGACTTCATTAAGTCACTTTGTCGACACTGCATCCATGCGACTACATCCATTCAATGTGTTTTAAAATCCAGGAAATTAACGAATGGAGCGAAGATACATGAAACCTACAGGCTATCGTTGTTGTTTCGAAATACCATAAGTTTCAACCATCGAATGAAACAACGACTGCTTGTGGGAACCATACCTGAAATAAAGTGTGGCATCGGTGTGCATGCAAGAGCTAAATTTAACGTGGGTGCATCAGTAGAAGCCCCTGTGTTCCGAAGAACCTAAGGGAAAATGACACATTAGCCTCGGACATGAACTCATGGTGGGCATCCTTCAAATCACAATGCTAAGGAAGAAATGCTGAATATTTTTCTAGTGCCAGCTCATGTCTCAAGGCTTTTTAAATGCATTTTTTGTTGTCGTTTTGTTTGTTTGGCCTGACGAAATCAAAATAAACAACAACGCTTATGCCTCTCAGATTTAGCGTTGACGGTCTGAGGTTACTCTAAGCAGTCACACTTTCCCCACGTAGTCTCTACTGAGGTTGCATAGTCACCGGTGTTGCCATGAGCATGGTTGCCGAAAGAGACATGCATGGTCGTAGAGAAGAAATTTCATTTCGCCCAGTCACAACCTACGCCATCGGTCAGGGTATGCGACCCAACCTCAGCGTGACTACACGACCTCTCCCGAGTCGCAAGGTCACAAAATGCCGTGCCCAAGAGAGCCTACAACTCATGTGACTACCTGACTATGCGACCTCCACCCAGGATTTCAACCTCACGCAAATACAGCTCCCATGCCCATCAAATGGGCAGTCACACTCTTAGGCATTCAAACTGCATAGGGAGGGCATGCACTTAGGTTATGGTAGGTGGTAAGCACCTTGAGGGGTATTATCATCAGAGAAAAAGTTGTATGAGGATAAAGGGTATTGGTCATTGTGCTTGCTTGACCACATATAGTCGAGGTGCCATAAGAATAAGGAGAGGACTCACCTTCATGCACAGTTGAGAAAACACCAGGGATGTGCCAAGGAGATGTGTGCATGTACACATAGTGACTTTTTCAAGGACATAATGGCACACTGTGTTTTATCCATGAAAAAAATATACAAGGCAGTGACCAAGGAAGCATCACATAAATATAAGTGCGCTCGGTGAAAATAAGCTTTATTCGATCCTACTTACAGTTACGCCATAGAGAAGAAATAATTCTTGGGTAAAAGGGCACAGGGTCATCATATGCAAACCACATACACCAATAATGTTGTGATTTGACAAAAGACTACACAGGGGTCTAAATTAACATCATTTGTTTGAATCACTCTTCAAATTTATTGAATACACCTCTAGCATTATTATTCGATCATAAAGACATGTGACCTATGCTATTTGATTGCAGGTAGAATCTATTGCTTTGGACGAAGAGCTAGGGTTTTCCCAGCAAGCAAGGGGGATCCTTTCAAAGCTCAAAATAACCTCACTACAGGCTCAATGGCACATCTATCACTGATCCATTCACACAAGATTGGTACTAGGGAAAGGCATCATGTTTTGCAAGGGCTGAGCTCCCCAAAAGGAGAAGAATAGAAGGAATGTCCCAGGTTGCAACTAACCTTAGGTCGTGTTAGCCATCAGTAAATTTTGTCATAAGAAAATGATGGCTAAAATAGGCCTTGAGCCTTCAAGAGATCATTTTCATACAAGAATCAGTCTTTCTTGAAGGTTGTTGTTCCCTCATTGCTGTTCCTTAACTACTGTGCCTTAAAATCAGTGTTTTTCCCTCCAAAATCCAACAAGAAATCTACTGATCCCTTTAAAATTGTTTCCTAAACAGCCCCTTTTCATCACTTCATTTACAAATTTTGGTCCTTTTCTGCTCTCCATTTTTCCTAAAAAGGGCCCTTTCTCTCCTTCTAATTTTCCCTCCATTATCCTCATAAATCTTCAAAATTACCTCTCATTTCATAAAAATTCCCTTTTAAATCATTAAAAAACCCTTTCTAATGACTTAAAAACCCTCATTCTGCCTATCAGAACACTTAAAAACACCTGAAAAGGTTTCATTTTAGGCCTTTTTTACCCTCAGGCTTTAGCCCCTTTTCGGCCTAGCTCCAGCCCACTATCCTTCATATGCCCAAACCCCATGACTGAACACTAAGCGCTTATCGCATCGCGCCTTTTAAACATCGCATCGCACAATTGCTAATTCCTTACCTCGCTTCCTTTTCCCATCTTGCCGATGCGATAACCCCTTCTCCATTAAAAAATCCCCTGGTCACATATTGCAACATGAAACCATGTCCCGCGCCTAACCTTAGCCCTCATCGCATCGCTCCATCGGCTTATCCCTTCCCCTTTTCTTTTCTCCCTCTGCAGTGATGTGCCGATGCGATAAGCTCTCCTCTCATCAACTCTTGGTCACCTTGTTCCCCACAAGACCACACCCCTACCTATTCCTCCATCCTCTACAAAAACTCCCCACCGTAGATCTTATAGATCTGACGGTCTTCCCTAATCCCAACAACTCAACTCCGTCGGGGCCTACCATCCACGGTACAAAAGACCCGTCTTATCACACCCCGACATCTATTCCCCACTACAGTCTCTGCTCGAGCAACTTTTCCATTGCACTCGGTCTGCACCATCTGATCTCATCCCTTTCATCCAATGGCTATGGTGGCATATCGTGCGATTTTTTCATCCAGAGTTTAACACTCTAAAGTTACGCAATACCGGTGGTTTTCTAAAAGACATGTGTCGCGTAGTGTGTGGAATCGCGTTCAATAGCGTTTAAACCACTTACCACCCGAAATTGACACGATGACCATTCTTGGTATTTCAAAAACCACCTTTTCCCATTTTTGCTCCAATATTCAAATTTAAACCTGTTTTCGCAGGTTTTTCCCACAGATCCTCCTCCACCTGCATTTTCCCCTCCTCACACCTCTTTTTGCTCTCTGCCAAGCCTCCAAAGCAGTCAGCCATTAAAATGCATGGTTTTATTTAATTGTTTGTTTATATTGCAGGTTTTTAAAGGCAGCTTAAGCATTGAAAAGTCCTCCATAGCTAGCTCAATATCAGAAACCCTCCGGGATGACAATCCTTGGGGCTTAAAGTGTAAAAGGAGGTTTACGAGGTTTATGGGTTTTTTTTCAAAACTACATTAAAAATGGTAAAAAAAATGAAACCCTCAGCGTGCCCTGATACCTATTCACAACAAAGAAGAGAAATACAGATATTAGAGACAAGGGATTACATATAAAGATCATGGATAAAGCACCATCTGAAGGATTAAAAGACTTAAAGGATTAAAGGCTTAATTTTACAGTTTGAAGGATTAAAGCATTAAATCATGTTATTTTAAAGGTTAAAACATAGTGTTAAGGTGGGCACAGTCAGCAAAAGTGCAAATGAAGACCGGAGTAGGATGAAAAGGCATAATCAACCTTAAAACACAAAATCACAGTTAAATCAGTGTTTTAAGGTATTAAACACAGACATATTAGCGAAAGGAGCCTCCAAATGCCACATCAGTAAAGGCAATAAAAGCGAAAAATACCACCTACAAGTTTATTTCCTAAAAATAAGGCACCATGAATGCATAGTCAGGGATATTTTTAAAAGACAGCTTAACATTAACTGCCAACCTACCAAAAACCCCAAAGTCAACAAAAGTCACTAAAGTTGATGAAATTTAATGTAATAATCAATTAGAAGAATGAATTCATGTGATTCCTTCTCCATTTGGCCCTTCAAAGGCTGAGAAGCTCTTACTCTACATTAATTGAACAGATTAAACCTTCTTGCACTCCACCTCCTCATTCTTCTATAAATACTTCTGTAGAAGACATTATAGAGGTTGGTATCTGGATATCTGTTGCATGTAAATATCTTTTGAAGCAGTTGTAGCTCTATTTTGTAATTGAAGACACATAAGCTGAGATGAGAAGTTTGAAGCTATAAAGACCCACTAGACTTGAAGATTGTAACTGGTTTGAACATCAAATAGAAATAGCTAATTTATGGGATCCTGGTCTATGTCAATGGTGTTGTGTTTCTCACTGTAAATTGTTATTTTCTTATTGTTTCCATTCAGTCTACTTCTCTCTGATAAAGAACAAAAAACATGGATTAGGATTTACTTCTAAAGTACCCTAAGTCTCACTTATAAATATTTATCCTTTATGTTTTCTGCTAATTTTTTATTTAAAGATAATTCAATAGAGTATAACCAGTGAAGTGTTGGTAATCCCATATTTCCTGAGTACAACTTGAGATATTGTATTTGGATGTTCTTGATAAGTTTTCTAATTAAGGATTGAGCTAGAGAAGTCTATGGTTAGTCGTGTCCTCTAGTTTCTTCTCCAACAGTTGCTTTGAAAATTTCCCTTAAGAGTATGTTGAAAGAAGGCTAGTTTCAAAGTACTTACATGATCTTAGACAGTTCTTTGTTTCTTCATGTGTTTTACTTCTTTCACTCCATTTCGTACTGTTTCATTCCATAAAATCAACTTAATAAGATCCTTTTACATAGATGACTTTCCCCATGGACCACTCTTGAACCTTACTATGCAATTAAATCCTCTTATGACTCGATAGCCCAATGGATTGATACTTTTCCTTGCTTGTCTTATCAACTGAAACATTCCTTCATTTACTTACACCTTCACCCTTCATATAGACTTCCTTCATCTTCATGTTATCTTGCCCAACCAAACAAAAGCAAACAACCTTGTTCTTCATAACTAGCCTAAAATCATACTTGAAGCCTTAAAGATCATATCTTTGAACACATACATAGAGATATCCCTCCCTGAATCTAGGATGGCTAGGTCCTTATATTCCAAAGTGGTTTTATGTAGTCTCTGTAGCGTTTGTACTTTCCAATCTTGTAAACTATGGAGACCTAACATAGTGGTTACCATACTGGGGAATTCTGAGTAAAATCCTTTAAAAAAAACACTCAGTATTCAGTACAAAATGAATAGCTTTCTTCAAGCACTACCAAGCTTATTGGTGTTCATGACAAGACTTGTTTGAATCAGTGGAAATCTAAGTTCTTCTTAGGATTCTAACAGACCCCTATCAAACCTTGAAGGAAAATGCTAGTCAGCTTCAAAGTGAACTCTGTTTGTCTCATCATCGTAGCTAAAGTGCTGAAAAAAATTTAGGACACTCTCATAATCTACAGGACTGTTAAAAACTCAGAAAACCCAAAACATTTCATATTGGTATTCAAATAAATTACTGGTGGTGGACCATAAAACATTTTACCTTCCAAAGCTAAAAATTTCCACCTGGCGACTCCACAATTCTGAATTGACCTAAAGACTCCACTGGGGAACCCATTACTATCATAAAATCATACAAAATCAGTTAAGGAAACTTTTGAAGATTAAGTTTTCTTGTTAAAAGATCAGTTAGCGTACTAAATATTGTCATACTTGGTTAGACTTTTCTTATTATTGGGTCTGAAAACACCACATAGTGGCTTCTAAAAGAATTCATACTAGAGCCTATCCTAACCCAAATCCTCCTGATATAGTTGATAATCCAGAAATTATACTTAGGAAATCTCCTAAGTCTAAAACCGCAACTGTTGTCAGACCAGTCCATAGAGCTAATTCTGTTCCCAAAAACCTTACAGCTCTACAAGATTCACAAGTTGACTTAAGAAACCATTTCAGAACTAGGTTACTTTATGATATAGATCTGATAGACTTTGAGCCTTCACACTCACCCCGACATAGTGGTGAAAACACTGTTAGCAAAGAAACAACCCCACCTGATTTGCATTTCCTTCATAATTTTGGTTTCTCTCATCCAAGATCTCCTCAATAGTCTCTTGTTGGTCCATCCACTTCTGTTATCCATACACCCACTATTAAAACCACCCCATTCCATCAACCCCTCCCATCATACATATTCCACCTGTAAACCCCCCATTTTTCCCACAACCTCCTATCATGGCAACATGGTATGCCCCTCTAGTCCTTCCTTTACCTTTAGTCAATATTCCATAGGACTATCAGTCCAAGATACCATTATATGATGCCATTGGTTCTACTACTGCGTCACAACATGTGGACAAGATGAATGACTACTTTGATAGAAATGAGATTGATGATGAAACTATCAAGCTCAGATTGTTTGCTCAAATTCTAGGGGGAGAAGCAAGAAAATGGTTCAAAGGCTTAAACCCTCATTGTATTAATGATCTCCAGATTCTCCATCAAACATTCCTAAAAAAATGGGAAGTTAGAAAAAACCCTCTCCAAATACTTTTAGATTACAACAATATGAAAAGAAACACTGGGGAAAGTGTTCAAAATTATTCCACTAGGTTCAATAGTGTTTATAATGCACTGCCTCCAGACTTGAAACCTCCTCAAGGCTTAGCCTTGGCCAAATTTCCTGAAGGATTTGATCCTAAAATGGCCTATCAGCTGAGAGAAAGAGACCCCTTTACTTTAGAAGACATGCAGAAAGGAGCTCTCGTTGTGGAAGTAAATCTGATTGAAAAAAGAGCTAGGATGAGGAATGAAAAGAATGTATCATTTAGGGAGGAAACCGAACCCTCCACATCTAGCTCAAAAATGGAAATAATGATGGAGGAAATGATGAAAAAGATGAGCATACTTGAGAGAGCACAATCTAGAGAAAACCAATCAGCTCCCCAAAAAAAAAATCAATCTCAAACTCAAAATCAAAACTTTAGGAGAAATCAACCTCAACAAAAAAAAAGAGAAGATGATCAACAAATCATACCTCCTTTCTAAGAAAATTATGTAAATGAGGATGAAGAAACAAATGAACAAATAGAGGATGACAACATGAACATGTTGGCAGTAAACAATGAGGATTCTGATTTCCTCCATGAAAGAAAACAAGGTCTATATACACCTTATGATGACAGAAGACCAAAAACAGATTATTATGAAAAATACTCTGAAAATGTCATCATAGGATCACCTAAACAATATTACCTTAGAATAAAAAGGAATCAAGAAACTCCCAATAACAAAACCTCTAATAAATCTGCCAAAAACAGCCCTGAAAAATACATCCAAAAAGACATTTGAAACTCACAAAACAGTGGCTGAAAATTACGATTTAAAAAAAAGGGAAAAATACTCAATCCAATGAAAGACAGAGTATAAATCCCAGCAGCACTAGTATCTCAGCTAGTGCTCCTGAAAAAACCATTCTAACTGTTGTAAATACTAAAAATCAACAAGTTGATTTTGCTGAACAAGGATTGACTAACAAGGCAGAATCAAACACTTTGAAAAACTAGATTCCCTTTAGCTTAGAGAATGAAATATCCAAAATCAAAATCTCTGTCCCACTCACTGAATTAGTCACTCAAAATGTATATAAAGGTCAAATTTTGAAATCTTTAAACATAGAAGATGCTCATGACACAGTTAACTTAAATTATGATACCCCAGAGCTCATTTTTGAACCAAAAATTGAAGGAAAATTTCAAGAAGGAACTACGCCCCCCCCCCCCCCCCAATTTTACATCACCCTAAACATTCATGACAATATTTTGCACAATTCCATGCTTGATTCAGGGGCATCAAAAAACCTCATGCCCAAGGTAATTATGAAAAGGTTAGGCCTAGAGGTAACTAGACCCTACAAGGATTTATACTCCTTTGATTCAGGTACGGTGAGATACCTAGGCCTAATTAAGGATCTCTGTGTAAACTTCGCCCAAATTCTAGCCAAGAGTTTAGTAATGGACATTGTAGTGGCTGATATACCCCCCAAATATGGCATGCTTCTTTCAATATCATGGGGTGCTAAGTTACAAGGCACAACGCATATGGATATGACTTATGCCACCATCCCTATCTTCAGTCAAACTAGAAGACTCTATAGGGAAACACACATGAAATACATGGTGAGTAGCCAAGAAAGACTAGAAAATTCTTCTCTTTACTCCATACACACTGACCTTGAATCTTTCATTATTTTCTATGATGATATTCCTAAAGAGCAAGAGTTAGTCAATAAAAATTCATCAAATTTTGAAATCATTGTACATGCAAACATGGTTACAGAAATTGATAAAGAGGAAAACAAAAAGGAAATTAAAAAATAGTCTGATGATTTAGAAATTCACAGCAAATAGATTAGAGGTCTTGAGGTCTGAAACAGTCATAAAAATAACGCAGATCATAAAAATCAAGAAGTAAAGCCTCAAAACATTGAAAACCTTGAGGAACACAACACAGAAAAATGTAGTGCAGGCCCTTGTATAGAACAGAAAGATGAAGAAGACAGACATCACAACAATAAAAAAAAATCACAAATCTAAAAACAGTCCTCTTTGGAACATGAATTTTGATGGGTCTTGCACTAAAAATGATGCAAGAGCAAGAATATGGTTACACAACACTGAAAACAAACATGCTGAGGGGCATTCCAATAGATTAAATTTTCAATGTACCAATAATATAGCTGAGTATGAAGCTCTCCTTTTAGGCCTGCATTTATTGAAAAATTTAGGGGCAAAAAGGATAAAATTTCATGGAGATTCTGAGTTGATTATTAGGCAAGTAAATGGGGAATATAGTGCTAAACATCCCAGACTTAGAGCCTATAAAGATGATGCCATGGACTTGCTAAAAACATTTGATGAATTTAAACTTATCTTTGTCCCAAGAAACCAAAATATCCTTGCCAATGGTTTAGCCGTTGCTGCTAGAACTTGTCTTACACCTTATGAAAACAAGCAATGCACCACCCAAGTCAAATTTAGACTAGCTGTCCGAGAAGACTTCCTACAGTCCAAAAATGAATTTGAAACACCAAGCTCAGATTTAGATTATGATAAAGACTGTACTAATGAAGAAAACCAACTTACCAAAGAAGAAAGGTATCATGAGATTGTAGAAATAAATCTGTTAACAAATGAACCCCAACATATGATAGAAATTAGCACATATTTAGAAGAAGAAGACTTAGAAGTGTTGCAATCTAAAGACCAAAGCTTGCCAAAAGGGTTGGTCCCCTTAGAAGAATTATTTGATTTGAATGATGTGGCCAAGAAGCGAAAATTGGAACCAGTAGAAACTGAAGTGGAAGAATGTAACATAGGCAGTAAGGAAAGGCCCAAAATAATCAAACTGTCTAAAACACTGCCAGCTTATATCAAATTGAAATACATTGAGCTTTTTAAAGAATTTTCTAATGTGTTTGCTTGGAGCTATGAAGATCTGAGATCATATGATACAAAAATAATTCAGCATAAGATACCCATCAAAGAAAACCAGAAACCTTTTAAACAAAAATTGCGCAGAATCAACCTTTTTCAATTACTTCTGATACAGAAAGAAATAAAAAAGATGTATGATGTTGGTATTATTGTCCCTATTAGATACTCAGAGTGGGTGTCTAACCTTGTGTTAGATAGGAAGAGAACAGGAGAGATAAGGCTTTGCATTGATTTTAGAAACTTAAACAAAGCCTCATTAAAGGACAATTATCCCTTACCCAAAATGGATCATATCTTACAAAGGATAGTCGGTTATAGAAGAATTTTTTTGCTAGATGGCTTCTCAGGGTACAATCAAATTTTAGTACATCCTGATGATCAACTCAAAATATCCTTTACTACACCCTTGGGTACTTTCATGTACTTGAAAATGCCCTTTGGATTAATGAATGTTGGTGCCACATTTCAGAGAGCCATGGATATTTCATTTTCAGAAGAAATAGGTTAATTCATTGTGATTTACCTTGATGACATAACTGTTTATTCTAAAACAGATGAAAAACACCTAATACACTTGAGAAAAGTCTTTGAAAAATGAAAAAAATTTGGACTATCCTTAAATCCAAACAAAACACTATTTGGTCTCCAAGAAGGCAAACTTCTTGGGAATATCATATCAGAAGAAGGAATAAGAATAGACCCAACAAGGATTGATGGCATATTGCAAATCAACCATCCTAGAAACATCAAGGAACTTCAATCTTTCATTGGAAAGATCAATTACCTGATAAGGTTCATACCCAATTTAGCTGAACTCCTTAGAAACATAACAAACATGCTTAAAAAGGAAGAAGGAGTTAAATGGAGCTTAGAAGCAAAGAACTCATTTGAATTGGTAAAATAAGCACTCATCAAAACACCAGTTCTTATCAGTCCTGATTTTTCAAAAGATTTTTTCACTTTCACATTTGCATCAGAACACACAGTAGTTGTTGTCCTATTACAGAAAAATTTGAATGGACAAGAGAAGCCCATTGAATTTTTCAACAAGGCGTTGAGAGATGCACCTCTGAAGTACAAAATAATGGAAAAACAAGCCTTTTCCTTGGTTAAAGCCTTAAAAGACTTTAGAGTTTACATTTTACATTCCCACATCATAGCATTTGTGTCTCATTTAGTGGTGAACTACATATTGACCCAAGATCCAGATGGCAAAAGAGAAAAGTGGATTGCTATAATTATAGAGTATGACTTCTAAAAGGTCAAGGACTAGCAAAACTTATGGCTGAATCCAAATTTCAAGCTCTTGATATAAACATGTTTAATGCATTAGATGAACAGGAGGAGTTTTCAGCTCCAATTATTGAAGACCATTTTCTAAATTCATCTTGGTATGCTGATATTTTGTATGTTTTTATTAATCTAAATGTTCCTCCTGGCTTGTCTAAAACAAAGGCAAGGTTCTTAAAGTTGAAAACTGTAAATTACTGCATTTTGAATAAATGTTTATATTGGAAAAATTCCAGTGGATTATTTCTTAAATGTTTTCTTGAGAATGATGCAGATAAGATCAAGCATGAGTTTCATGAAGGAGAATGTGGAGGCCACCTCTACTGGAAATCAACAGCCAACAAAATCCTTAGAGATGGTTATTAGTGGCCCAATCTCTTTCAATATGTCCATAAGATGATTATTTCCTGTCATAAATGCTAAATCTTTGAAAGAAAAATAAAACTGCTTCCCTTACCTCTGCAACCAATCACTGTTGAAGCTCCTTTTCAGCAATGGGGTCTAGACTTCATTTGGGAAATCCATCCTCCCTCATCTTCCCAACATAAATGGATCCTCATAGCAACCGATTATTTTACCAAGTGGATAGAAGCCATCCCCTCTAGGAATGCCACAAACTCAGTCATCATCTCATTCCTTGAAAACCATATACTCTCCAGATTTCGTTGTCCTAGAAAGATCATAACTGATAATGCTATTGCATTTGGGTCTAAAAAGATGGTAGATTTCTGTCACAAGTATCAGATCATATTGGGTCATTCCACATCTTACTACCCTCAAGGTAATGGGCTGGCAGAGTCCTCAAATAAAAGTTTGGTAAACATTATCAAGAAGTTGCTGGAAGACAACAAGAAATCATGGCACAATAAGTTAGTCCATGCTTTATGGGCAGATAGACTAACCATTGAGAAGTCAATTGGGATGTCTTCCTACCAGCTAGTTTATGGAACTGATGTAACATTTCCAACCCATTTAGGAGTGCCAGTAATGAAGCTGATCCAGGAAGTACAGTCTGAAGATGATGATGTAACAAGAAGAGTAAACCAGACTATACATTTACAGCAAACTAGAGAAGAAGTACACATCAGAGCACAACAACTACAAGAAAACATCAAGAAGTTGTTTGACAGAAGGACCAAGGCAAGTGATTGCAAGATTGGTGATAAAGTTTTGAAATGGGATTCAAGAAGAGAAGATAAGGGCAAACATGGAAAATTTGATAACTTATGGCAGGGCCCTTATCTCATCCAATCTGCTATTAGAAGCAATTCATTTTTTCTGCAAGAATTGGATGGAGCCGAATACTTTGCAAGTCCTATTAATGGCAGGGTTCTCAAACATTATTTCTGTTGACTGATATGTTTAATTTCAAGGCTTTTTATTCATTGTACATAACACTGTTTTTCAATTTGAAGAAAAAAAACTACAAAAACAACAGACAAATAAAAAGAGGGTAGAAATAAAACAAGAAAGGTACAACCCCATACCAATAATTAAAAAAAAAAAAAAAGAGAAATTCTGAAAGTGTGCAAGCTTAAATACCACTACCAAAAACAACACTGTTATTTTAGTCATACAACCTAATCATGACTAAGATAGATTTCAATTTTCTATTGATAGATTAGTGAAGAAGATTTGCCTAATTGTTCAATCTTGGCCTATCAGTAGATTATATTAGGACAGAAATACAATGGTTCAAACAAATTAAAAATCTGAACCAAGGGAAGAAGAAGAAAAAGAGCTCTAAAAAGGCTCAAACCAGAGCTGCAAAAGGAATGAAGGATGCTTTTTTATTCTCAAAGCTTAAGCCTTCATACGTTTTGTTTTCAAAAAAACCTACCAATAAAGTCTATGTGAAGCTTGTACATACAGCCATAGAAATCATGGCGAATCAGACAGCCTAATCCTGATTTGACTGTGTTTTAAATTTCTATTTTAGAAAATAGAGAATAAAATCTACCAGACAGTCTAATCATGGCAGATAGTAGCTTAAGTAGAGAATTTATGAGTTCAAAAATCTAATCTGAACTCATGGAAGAAATAAGGGTAGATTTAGATTAGTTTTTCCTGCTATAAAAAGAATAAAATGTTGATGTTTAGGGTCCACAAGTCCAAATGCACCTTCTGAAGAAAAAATGTTAGGAAGTAGGTTGTGCAGGTAGAATGATTGGGAGAATTTTTTTGCTGATATGAAATACTGATCATCTTTTCTAAAGCAGCATGATCATTGAAGAAGAGGTTGTCATGGATAAGGCACAGGTCTACATCCCAGAGATCAAATTCTAAATATTCTTGACACCTCCAACGAGCTGCCATCCCCAAGTGGAGCCACTGTTAGCCATCTGTAAATTTTGTCATAACAAAATGATGGCTAAAATAGGCCTTGAGCCTTCAAGAGATTATTTTCATACAAGAATCAATCTTTCTTGAAGGTTGTTGTTCCCTCATTGTTGTTCCTTAACTACTGTGCCTTGAAAACATTGTTGTTCCCTCCAAAATCCAACAAGAAATCTGTTGTTCCCTTTAAAACTGTTTCCTAAACAACCCCTTTTCATCACTTCATTCACTCATTTTGGTCCTTTTCTACTGTGGATTTTTCCTGAAAAAGGCCCTTTCTCTCCTTCTAATTTTCCCTCCATTATTGTCAGAAACCTTCAAAATTACCTCTCATTTCATAAAAATTCCCTTTTAAATCATTAAAAAACCCTTTCTAATGACTTAAAAACCCTCATTTTGCCTATCAGAACACTTAAAAACACCTAAAAAGGTTTCATTTTAGGCCTTTTTTACCCTTGGGCTTTAGCCCCTTTTCAGCCTAGCTCTAGCCCACTATCCTTCATCTGCCCAAACCCCGTGACCAAAAGCTAAGTGCTTATCACATCGCACCTTTTAAACATCGCATCGCACAATCATTGATTCCTTACGCCACTTCCTTTTCCCATCTCGCTGATCTGATAAGCCCCTTCTCCCTTAAAAAAGCCCCTGGTCACATATTGCAACAGGCGACCATGTCTCGGGCCTAACCTTAGCCCTCATCGCATTGCTCCATCGGCTTATCCCTTCCCCTCTTCTTTTCTCCCTCCGCCATGATGTGCCGATGCGATACACTCTCCTCTCCTCAACTCTTGGTCACCTTGTTCCCCACAAGACCACACCCCTACCTATTCCTCCATCCTCCGCAACAACTCCCCACTATAGATTGTATAGATCCAACGGTCTTCACTGATCCCAACAACTCAACTCCGATGAGTCCTACCATCCACGGTACAAAAGACCCGTCTTATCATGCCCCGACACCTGTTCTCCACTACAGTCTCTGCCCGAGCAACTTTTCCATCACGCTCAGTCTGCACCGTCCGATCACATCCCTTTCATCCAATGGCTGTCGTGGCGTATTGCATGATTTTTGCATCCAGAGTTTAACACTACAAAGTTACACGATACCGGCAGTTTTCTAAAAGACAGGTGTTGCGTAGTGTGTGGAATCGCGTTCAATCGCGTTTAAACAACTTACCACCCGAAATTGACGCGATGACCATTCCTGGTTTTTCAAAAACCACCTTTGCCCATTTTCGCTCCAATATTCAAATTTAAACCTATTTTCGCAGGTTTTTCCCACAAAACCTCCTCTGCCTGCATTTTCCCCTCCTCACAGCTCTTTTTTCCCTCCGCCAAGCCTCCAAAGCAGTCATCCATTAAAACGCAGGGTTTTATTTAATTGTTTGTTTATATTGCAGGTTTTTAAAGGTAGCTTAAGCATTGAAAATTCCTCCACAACTAGCTCAGTAGCGGAAACCCTCCGAGATGACGATCCTTGCGAGTTAAAGTGTAAAAACAGGTTTATGTGGTTTATGGGTGTTTATAAGAACTCCATTAAAAATGGTAAAACAAATGAAACCCTCAGCGCGCCCCGATACCTGTTCACAACAAAGAAGAGAAATACATAGATTAAAGACAAGGGATTACGTATAAAGATCAGGGATAAAGCACCATATGAAGGATTAAAAGAGTTAAAATATTAAAGGCTTAATTTTACAGTTTGAAGGATTAAAGGGTTAAATCCTATTATTTTAAAGGTTAAAACATAGTGTCAAGGTGGGCATAATCAGCAAAAGCACAATTGAAGACTGGAGTAGGATGAAAAGGAATAATTAGCCTTAAAACACAAAATCACATTTAAATCAGTGTTTTAAGGTATTAAAAACAGATAGATTAGTGAAAGGAGCCTCCAAATGCCACATCAGTAAAGGCAAGAAAAGCCAAAACTGCCACCTACAAGTTTATTTCCTCAAAAGAAGGCACCATGAATGCACAGTCAGGTATATTTTTAAAAGACAACTTAACATTAACTTCCAACCTAGCGAAAACCCCGAAAGTCAGCAAAAGTGACTGAAGTTGATGAACTTTAATGTAATAATCAATTAGCAGAATTAATTCATGTCATTCCTTCTCCATTTGGCCCTTCAAAGGCTGAGAGCTCTTACTCTGAATTAATTGAACAGATGAACATTTATTACACTCCACCTCCTCATTATTCTATAAATACTTCTGTAGAATACATTATAGAGGTTGGTCTCTGGATATCTCTTGCATGTAAATAGATTTTGAAGTAGTTGTAGCTCTGTTTTGTAATTGAAGACACATAATCTGAGATGAGAATTTTGAAGCTATAAAGACCCACTGGACTTGAATATTGTAACTAGTTTGAACATCAAATACAAATAGCTGATTTATGGGATCCTGGTCTATGTTAATGGTGATGTGTTTCTCACTCTAAATTGTTATTTTCTTATTATTTCCATTCTGTCCAATTTTCTTTGATAAATAACAACAAACATGGATTAGGATTTACTTCTGAAGTACCCTAAGTCTCACTGATAAATCTTTATCCTTTATGTTTTCTGGTAATGTTTTATTTAAAGATAATTCAATAGAGTATAACCAATGAAATGTTGGTAAGCCCATATTTCCTGAGTACAACTTGAGATATTGTCTTTGGATGTTCTTGATAAGTTTTATAATTAAATATTTAGCTAGAGAATTCTATGGCTAGACATGTCCTCTAGTTTCTTCTCCAACAGTTGCTTTGAAAAGTTCCCTTAAGAGTATGTTGAAAGCAGGCTAGTTTCAAAGTACTTACCTGATCTTATAGTGTTCTTTGTTTCTTCATGTGTTTTAATTATTTCACTCCATTTCATACTGTTTAATTCCATAAAATCAACTTAAAGAGGTCCTTTGACATAGATGACTTGCCCCATGGACCACTCTTAAACCTTGTTGTGCAATTAAATCCTCTTATGACTCCATAGCCCAATGGATTAATACTTTTCCTTGCTTGTATTATCAACTGAAACATTCCTTCATTTAATTACACCTTCACCCTTCATATAAACTTCCTTCATCTTCATGTTATCCTGCCCAACCAAACAAAAACAGACAACCTTGTTTTTCATAACTAGCCTAAAATCATACTTGAAGCCTTAAAGATCATATCTTTGAACACATACATATAGAGATCCCTCTCTGAATCTAGGATGGCTAGGTCCTCAGATTCCAAAGTGGTTTGATGTAGGCTCTACAGTGTTTGTACTTTCCAATATTGAAAACTACGGTGACCTAACAGGTCGCAGATGACCCGAGGTCGCAGATGACCTCAGGTCCTAGGTTGCAGATGACCTCAAGTCGTAGGTTGTAGATGACCTCAAGTTGCAGGTCGCAGATGACATCAGGTCACAGGTCGCAGATGAAATTAGGTCGCAGATGACCCCAGGTCACAGGTCGCAGGTCGCAAATGGCCCAAGTTGCAAGCCAGCCCAATAGTCGGGAAGACCAAGAGTCAAGGGAACTCAAGAGTCATCTCAGCTTATATGTACAACTTAGGGAAATGAGGTGAAGGACTTTTAGCTTTGCAATTGAAAGCCAGGATGCGATAGTGAATTGGTGCTTGAGAGCTAAAGCAACTCATCTCTTGGGATCAAGTAGAGAGAGAGTTAGCGAGGCTAGGGTTTTGGTAGCATGCATGAGATGAATAGCCCATGTTCCACTACTGGGTTTTGATGAGTTGTAAATATGTATTTGAAGTTGCAGCAGCATTAATAATATATGTATTCTCATTTCTGGCATTGATTCACATGCTCACTTATGGTGATAGTACTACCTCTCTAATATTTCACTATGTTTGTACGTGTGTTTTCATGCATGCAATCGGTTATGAAATAATTCATAGTAGTTGCATGTATGTTTTCTTTCGAATCAGTGTTTATTTTTTCCTTTTCATGTCAATGACCTATTGTGAACTACTTTGAAATTAACTTTTGGCATGTTTTCTTTCATGTATGTCTCACTGGGTTTTCGGCTCACCGATCCCACTCAGGGCATACCCCCATTTATTTTGCTACTTAGACTTGCTTGTATCTTTGTTTGTGGTTCGTCAATATTGGGTTGATTTTGCTTCACTGATTGGTCATTTCACCTTTGCCTCTACTTCATCATCTTCTCATCCGACAACCAAGAGTGGAAACACTTATGGCAGCAGCCGAGCCCACATACCGGATGGGGCTCCTATCCAAAATGATGCGAGGTCTAATTGGGACCTTTTACTAGGGATACCCCCTTGTTGTCGGCAATACAATTTTTCCTGTCAACAGGGGGTTAAATGGGTTAGGGCTCTAGGGGATTAGGGTTTAAATGGGTTACGGGTTGGGAATTAGGGTTTAAGGGCTTAGGGGTTAAGGGTTTAGAGGTTTAGGGTTTAGGGCATTAAATGGGTTAGGGGTTTAGGGGTATATGGGGTTAAATGGGTTAGGGGTTGGGAATTAGGGGTTTATGGGTATAAGGGGTTAAATGGGTTAGGGGTTTAGAGGTTTATGGGATTAAGGGATGTCAAAGTTAAGGATTTTAGGGGATAGGGGAAGTAGTTCTCAAAGAACACATAACCTCTATATGGGATCTTAGGAATCTATGAGTGATCTTTAGTTTCATTGGTATGTTTTACATAGTAAGAATGGGTCTTAGGCTTGTACCATTGCAAAGGGATGAAAACAATTGCCTCAATCCCAAAATGAAACTTCTTTGGCTCACATTGCATGAAAAAACCATAAAGAACAATATAAATCATCTTTGAGGGATTTTAAGCCTCCATCTAGGATAAGGGTTCCATTGTGAGGTTTTCCACATCATATATGAGAATTAGGTCTTATATCTTAGACAAGGAATGAAAAAGGGCCTTATGCCTGAAACAGTTATTTCTCATATTTAACATCCATGAACATAATATTAGAATGGAAATATGGGAACAACTAGTATGTTTTACATAATAAGGATGGGTTTTATGGCCTCTATGATGGACATGGAAGGAAAGCAAGATCTTTAGTCCCTAAAAAAAACTTCTTTAGTTCAAGGGACATGAAGAAGGCCTCAAATGACCACACATATCCTATATAACATATAATATCTAGCCTTTAGGTGTGATATTGGTGTTATTTGAAGGTTTTTTGTGACATATTTAGGTCTAAGGGCCTTTAAGTTTGGCCTTAATATCATTAGGAGTCTTTTTGCACCATGTATGGCACTTGGGGCATTAACCATGGTCAAGGAAGGATCAGAAGGTGCTTGGGTCATATTTGAATCTTCCCTTGATCAATATTCTTGAACAAATATTCTAATTACTACACGAAACATCTATAGGGAATATTTGGCCTATATGGGGGATATTTGTCACCATGGGTATGGCTTACATGGTAATAATGGGTCTTGGGGAACGTACTATCTATTGACGACAGGAGAAAAGAGGGCCTTAGGCCCTAAATAAAGCTTCTTGAGTTCAAAGAACATGAATTAACCCCAAAACAACCAAATAGATACTCTCTAAGGGATATTCGGATTTCAACTTGGATATGGGAGCCATGGCATGTTATTCTACATAATTAAAGAGCCACAAGAATTGTTAGTATGTTTTTTTTTCTAATAACGGTGTGTGCACATTCTAAGAATGTGAATGCATTATTAGAATTCATGAACATTTTTGTAATCCATGTATCTATAGAATAATATGGGTTTAGAGTAAACTTCTAGATTTATATGAATTGACCATGTATAAATCAGCATACTTTGAATTCAAATGAATGAAATCATTCTCTATGAAGCTAGTGCAATAATCAACCATGGTATGTAACAATGCCACAAAAAACCCATAACAAATAGTGTGTCCACAATTAAAAATTACTAACATAAATGACTAATTCATATTCTTGTTGTACTTGTTATCTGGTCATATTTTTATTCTTGGATTATAATAGTCATTTACGTTAATCATTATTCATTTTTTCACTTATTATCTAGTAATATATTTTAATCCTAGACTAAATTAGTCATTTAAGTTGGTCGTTTTTAGTGTAGTCACTTATTATCTAGTCATATATTTTATTCCTAGACTAAATTAGTCATTTAAGTTAGTCATTTTTAGTTTGATCACTTAAAATTGCTCAAATTTAGTAGTAATTCACTTGAAATAATTGCGGTGACTAACTGTTTTAGTCACCTAGTCATTAATTTCATCATTTTCTACTAGTGAATGGGAAAAACTCCTTGGGTTCAAGTCTTAGCCATGGTTTTGGATTGGTGAAGCAGGTTCCTTTGGTGAAACACATTCTTATTCTTCTCCAATAGGTTCCTGAAAGTTTTCAAACGACTCACCTATGGTGTGTTCAACCTCATAGCCACTGAAGTAGAGTGAGGGGTGACTGTCTTGAGATGTGGGGGTTTTTGGTAAAAAAATTCCTTGATTATCCCTTACTCCTATGAGGCATGCAATTTTTTTTTTTGTATTTTTCAATATTTTTGAAACTACATGTAAAAGAAAAGTAGAAAACAATTCTAAAACATAATCAAAGCATCTACTTAGACACCTCCCTGGAAACAACACCAAAAAGTGGTGAGCCCTCGTATTGCACCCAGAGTTATGCAACTCCTAGAGGATACTTATTAGAGCAGGGTCGCCTAGGGTAAATTTTGATCAATTTTTGTATATATGTTTGGTAATGCATGCTGTGTGGAAGACTAAAAGGGGCTTTGGGGCGGGTCAAAGTCCCTTTTTATGTAAATGGGTTTTAAGGGAAAACTGTGGGCCTTAAACCATGGTTTGAGACCATAGTATCTACATGTTGAATCGATATAAACATAGATATATCGAGCCTATTAATGATAGTTTAGTTAAGTAATAATCTCACGCTTATGGTGATTTTGTAAGGATTTTAGTCTGAGTCTGGGTCTTCGGCAGAAAAGGCTCTGCTAGCTGTGTGTGAGGAGACCTAGTCGTGGATGTGTGCGGACTCCGCTGGCTGTGTGCGCGGAAGGGTAATTGTAAGGGAAGTATGAATGTATTGACTGTTGAATCTATTAATGCAAATATTGTTTTGGCGGAATCAAATGTGTTGTGTGTTGATATCTTAGTTATCGGATTATTGCGACCTTGATTATGTCTATTTCTTTAATATTGTTTTACTTATGTTTATGATGAAATGCATATGCGTGAATAAATCCTACATTTTATGCATGAATATCAGTTGATGCTTAAGTATATGATAGATGAATAGATATTTTTAAGTTATTTCCTGTGAATATACACTCTGTGTGTTGGAATAATCTACGAAGATCTGATTATGTTATATGTTTACATATGTGACGAAGTTGATCTAATAATTAGTTATCTGTTTATTTGCGCATCTTCTTAAGTTATGTTATAAGTCTATTTAGGGCCACCACATCGATTTATTCCTTAGGGTGTGGAAACCTAGTTCTGGAACCCCCACATACTGCTTCATGTGAGACTCTGATATGCATAAGTAGGTCATTTCCAAAAGGGCCAGCAGCTGGAGGATTTGTTGGTTGCATAATAAATCCGAACTAGGGTCAAGACCCCTCAAGGAAACAAATGGTTCTGTTGCCGGGACCAGAGTCATTTTGAGGATAATTTATTTATTGGCATCCTACGCAAAATGAATTGCAAGGTTGGCTGGATAGAAATATTCATGAATTCTCGATCCAAGAGAATCGAAGTTCTAAATTATCTATTGAGGATTGGGTTCAAAAGTATTTTTATACAGAATTTCACAAAACATTCTCTGCTTCCTTTGCAACTGAGCTACATGAGTGGTTGTCTCAATTGATTGAATTTAATTCTAGCTTGAAGGACAATGCAGTCACTCAATGGAATCTAAAATTGGTACAATAGTTACAAAAGACAAGCAACACGATCACCCATGTGATAGATCATTTGATCGATCCAAATTTTAGCCTCAAGCTAAAATGGAACATTATAGTTGCCTATTTTCATTTTGTTTAATAAAAGTGGGTAAAGTGACCCATTCATGAAATAAACAGGAATAAAATCCCTTACAATGTGAAAATGGATCATCATGGAGCTAGATTTCACACCCTCATGTGTGAAAGAGGTTTAAATGCAAATGGACAAGGCCTAATTGACCAAGTCAAACTGTGTTGGCATGAGTTGGAAAGAACTAAGTGGGACAGCGCAGTTTTAGTGGAGGAATATTCCATGGGGGAGGAAACTTCTAGAGGAAGGAAGGTGGAGACTTCATTGTGTTTAAAAGAGGAGCAAGGCAACCCATTGAAATTATCTTGGATCGTTTGATTATTTGTCTATTCAGACAAATTGTTGCCCCTTGCTGTTTAGCAGAGCTCCAGTGCACTTGGGCACGAGGGAGTCCTGTTTATGATTTCCTCTCCTTCTTCAGTAGCTCATGAAGGATTGCACTCATTCTCCATATTCTGGCATTCAGGCCATAGCATTAGCCATCTACATCAGCGTAGTTTCTACAACATATATTGTGCAGTGTTGCTGGGTGTTGTTGGAGGTTTCCTACAATACCATTTCAAGTTGATCTTTCAGAGGAGGGAGGTTCTCTACTTCTGGGAGGTTAGTGAGGATGGCTCCCGATATTAATCCACTATCATTGGCAGGAGGCCAATCACTTCCATCTGTTACAGTGCAGACCCTCTCATAGACTGTGTTCTAGTTGGAGCATATTTGCAGTGAGGGTGTTGTAGACATTTCAGACGGTGAGATATTTGGTGTAGGGATTATCCTTGCACTTTAGATTTCCAAAGGAGAAGGGATTTTCATCAGCTTCAGTCATTCAGCCTTATCCATTCCATTCCATGTATTGAGTTGCTGCTACTACCCAGCAACTCTGACATTTTAGCAGTTTTTCATATTTCAGCCAATCCTTCTAGGATTGACTTGAGGTAGTGATTGGGAGCTTAGATATTCTCTTTCAATGTTGTATGAGCCATGTATATGCATATCCATGATGTTTTTCACTCAGTACAACAATCTCCTTTCTATGACTGCGCAGTTCCTATTCATGGCATCCTGCTATGGAGCATCATTTTGTATTATGGCATGTGTATTCATGGAAGGCATCTTGCATTATTCTTTTGATGTTCATTGTACCATTTTGCTGCTATTATTTCATAATAAAATGGCTCAAGGGTTTTCATACATTTTGGCATAATGTTTATTCACTGCTATTTCCAGTTTATATCTTTATATTGTTGTAGCTGCATTTTTGGGCTATCTTGAGAGATTCCCAATCTTGTTGTATTTCCTCTTGGGAATATTGTCTCTTGACAACACTCTATAGACAGAGTCTGATAGTGGGCTAGGAAGCCTCTGGAGCTCATCCTTCTTTATCAAGGTGACAAATCTAATAAATGCCCCTTCAGTCTATCTCTGGAATAGATTTTCTTGTCGATCAACAATGTTTCTGAAAAAGCAACACTAAAGTGGTATCAGAGCATAATCTTGGCTCAGACTGTGGATCTTCAGCCAAGATTCCATCTAAGAAGAAGAGGAAGACTCCACTTTGTGGAGAAGAAAAAAGGAGATGAGCTAGCCAAGGTTCTCCCTAAATCAACCTAGGGCTTTCATGGGAGCCACAAGCAAAAGAGAAGGTAGAGATTTTAAGAATCTCCACAAGGGTTTGAAGCAGAAAAAAACTCTAGGGTTTCTAATAAGTAATGTGAAAATGTAGTCACATCCTTTGATGCACAACACAGTCACATGTGCAGTTTTGTCATGAAAGATATGGGGAAAAGAAGGAGAGGTTACCAAGAAGAAAACTCTTGGATATTTTCTAAGAGAGCATGAGTCTCAAACTCAGGAATTCAAAGATCATCTCACTTCATGGATTTTTCAGGTCTAAGGTGAAGGGGAGTCAGCAGCAAGGTATATTTTTTCTATCTACTTTCGGAGGTTCACCTACATGTTCAGCCAAAGCATGGGTAGAGGAGCTGAAGACCATGTTCCAGCAGCACAATGTTTCCAAAGAGTTGCTATCAGATCTGCAGCGCTGCTCATTAGAGGTAAGATCTATGCATGGTGGATATTTGGGTCATGTTCTTTAAAATAATACAAATACTTCTTCCTATTTCAGATCCATTGAAGCAATGATGGGAAAGATTTTGTGGGAGAAAATCTGAAACACATGCGGAGAAACAAACCAAAATCTTGCATGTAAAGGGAGGAAACATAAACTCAGATCCACTTCAGAATTTTGTTGAGAAGGCTGGCATATTGCATCATACCTTGTTGGAGGAAAGGTATCCATCTCAAATTCTTGCACAAGAGAGCATGGAGGTATTTTTTTCAAAAGGAGATCAAATTTTGGAGAAGTTTCCCTTACATGTTGATGAGGAGGAGGGCAACTGCACTGGAATAGATAGAGTTGATCAAGTGCCTCATGTAGAGGAAAGAGGAGCTCTTGTTCCACATAGAGGGATTCTTGTGTCTTTGCAAGAAATTCCCCAAGATCTCCCATGAGAAGATCAAGGCACAACTCATTATACACATGTGCCATTGTTGGTAGGGTGTAGAGCCATGGATATAGAAGAAGAGATAGGGAGGATGATCAACATCATGTGATGAGGAGCACACACCCCTGTCTATTTTATGAGGTTGATGCACCTAAGATGATGATTGGATTGCATAGTAGAAGCATGGAGGGTTTTCTCCATTCATACATTCACTCATCTCTTGATGATGATGTCTCACTGCATGGAGACATTGCACCAAGGAGACCACTATATCAGTAGAGGAGGTTGGATGCTCCACATTCGGGGGCCTCACACCTTGATTTCAAGAGGGTGGAAACCTTAGAAGAGTTCGGCACAGCGTGGAGAGTTTGGTGTAGACTCAAGGAGGAGGGAGACACTCTCTCATTTTCAGCATCACCCACTCTGATCAGTCATACTGCACTGACAGATTTTGCTACAGGGATGGAGTATTGCATCTTCATGATGTAGGATGACTGCTCCATATATTTAGTGAGATATATGATACTTCCTTTGAGGAAGTAATCTTTCATGTAGTGGAGTAGATGGAGGCCAATCATGCTTACATTGGCCAGGATCGGGAGATTCTTTGGAGGTGGTAGTCTCTCATGGGAGGCTCATTTTCAGAGAACATAATTTCTATTTGAGCATTAGTAGCTGCATTATGGGCATGGAAGAAACTTGGAGGATGAATTTGGCATGAGGGGATGTCAAGGTAGAAAGCAGAAGCATGATGGAGCACCATATTGCAGAACACCAGCGCTATCTATGTGGAGGATTGATCCAGGATGGAGGACTCAGCTTTGGTTGATTATTCCCCAGGATCTTGGTGCATGCATGATTTTTGGATGGCCTTGATGGAGATGGAAGATATTTAGTGGATGATATGGTCATCTATCATCATGGCAGACTCTTCTTGACTAGGGCTTCTAGTCTCAAGGACACACTATTGCATGCAGCATATGAGGACTTCCTAGCTATGCATTTGGATGCATACTTGTCTTGCTAGAGGAGTTCACTTGGGAGGGAATTCAACATGATCTACATCAGCATATGGATAGATGCAGAGCCCAATTTTTTTTGGAGAGGTTGGCACAACCATTCCCTTACTCATTGGAGGAGAGGGAGAGCATTCAGATGAGCCATTTTAGCTCAAAGTCTCAAGTCCATGGTAGAGAAGGTATAATTTCACATTATGTACTTTATATGAGCAGCATATTGATCAAGGAGGATCATCCCTTATTGCACTTGGTATAATGTACTTGCAGCTACTTGTAGCCTTGATTTTGGCTATTTTTGTGATGGTTGTGCGGGAAGCCACATACTTCTTAGTGTGCACCATTCGCACCTATTTGTGATTTCATGTTTCATCTTATGAGAAGATGTTGTGGCAGCAAACAAGTGGCAAATACAACACTTGTTACTTTTGATTTTGAGGCAGGCCAAGGAGTCACTACGCAGGTTCCATGAGTGGGATTTGGAACCACTCTCTGGTTGTCATTTGACAACTTGTTTCTATTGCATATTGCTCCTTATATATTTCTAATGTTGTATATCTATTGAGGAGAATTATTTGGAGAGAATTTCATGTACAGCCCATTGGGAGTATGATTCTCCCCATTATACATGTTTTATGTTGCAGGAGATACCATGGGAAAACCATGATTGCACATTTCTACTTGTCTCTTCTTGTGGGAGGAACCACTTGGAGAATTTGAGGAGGCATTTCATGGCTGGATTTCTTGATGGGGTAGCTTGGGCCATTCTTGGAGGCCATACTATTTCAGCCCAAGGATAGACGCAGCCCCATGAACACTTCAAATGGAGAGAGGATCATCTTGAGAAGCACAAGCACACTCTCCATTCAACCCCAAAACATTGCAGAAACTGGGGGTTGAGATTTTCATTTGGATGATAGCATGGATGGGGGGATCATCATTGGGAGCAGAATTATCCCATGCATATCATCACTCCTACCTTAAGGAGGCCACATTCCAGGGGGAAGGATTCCACTACACCTTATATCTTTCCATGAGGAGCATCATTTTCAGTTTACATACTTGGGAGAGAGCATTGGGGGGTTAGATTTATTGCAGCATATTTGAGCAGTGGTGGGACCATGGATGAGGAGGCTATTAGAGTCGGTCTTTACATCCCTCCGTAAAATATCATTTCTCTTATTGCATTTCATTTTTAGGTGTCTCATTCCACTCATTCATCTGCATTCTGTTAGGGGCATGCCATTATCTAACGAAAGGGCTTTGTTCTCTCATTCTCCCTCATGTTTGTACCTGCTGGGTTGGTCAAAATTTATCAAAATTCATTAAATTTGATCTCAGTAATTTACATTCATAGATGGTCTTGTGGTCGAAAAAAGAGTCTTTCAGTCACTAGGTCTAGGGTTTTGTCTTTAGAATGTCAAATAATGCCCACAGGCCATGAGGATGTCTTCAATAATTTTTCATTTCAAGATTTTCATCATTAACAATGCTCAAGGATGTTTCTTCTTCAAAACTCTGTTTTGAAGAAGAAATCGTCAATTAATTGTTTGTAATAAATATGTATTTTTAAAATTTTCTGCCATGAATTACTTCAAATGCAGCCTCTGGTCATCCTTTGTCGAAGTCCAAATTCCACCATCCCTGCAAAAAATCAACCAAGAAAGCCATCAATTCAACCAAAAATCAAAAAGGAAATTTGAAAAAACAGAGTTGTATTAAAGTGTGAAGAAATGTCAATTTTGAAACATTACAAAGTGGTTCTTTACAAAGAGAAAATCAAAGCCATGACTTTATATAGATATTTCAATGTTTATCAATGCCATTTGCATTCAAGAGGTCGATTGATAGTCGAATCAAAGCTGTGAGAGGGTGAAACTTGTAATTTTGAAAAACTAAGACTGTGTTCAAGTCTACGCGGCGCATTGGGTAAGCGCGCGATGCACTGGGGCTGCGCGACACATTGGGCATTTTCACACAATGTATTTTTCCTCTGGCGTGGTGCATCCACAGGATGTGGCACACTGGGCTTGCGCACGCGCACTGGGCTTGCGCGCGGCACACAGAGCCTCCGAGGCAAAATTCATCTCCGCTCCATAAAAAAATCAAATCGATTCAACTCATTTTTCTCCAAGTAAGTTTGACAAAGTATGTTCAGTGATTTTAGTCATGTGTGGTGTGGCTTAGAGACGAAGACATTAGAGTTTGGTTGGTGAAACCAACCCTATATCCATATTAAAATCTACTCCCTAGGGTTTGAAAAGAAGTGTTGAAATTTGATTATTGGTGCTTAACACTCCCACTCCATTTTTCATTTCTGTTCCCATAATTGTCATACTGTTATCACAATCCCTTCTCCTATTCCCGCTATCCCATATCCCTTATTCCCTTTGTTCCCATGTTTTCATCCTCGAACCCTATCATTGTCTATCACTTCCCTTCCTTCATATCATTGATAAATTCCTAATTCCCAAAACATTCAAGGATTGTTTTGACATCCTTGACTTAACCTAGCTTGAGTATATCTTGTCATTTCATTTACTCCTATCTATAAAAACTACCCCCATCACTATCACCCATTCCCATATTACTTATAAACTCTCCAAATCCTGAATTCCCTCAAGCTATCAAGTGACTGTCCTTCCACTCCAATTTCACTTGATAGTCCATTATATTATTTTCACTGTGATATTTCCTCACAGCCTCTCATTACATATTTGGCACATTTGGTATTGAAAGAAAAACTCTTATTTTCACCACACATCTATCAGCATATACTTGTGATACACCTTGCTTTTAGCACCATGCCAGAGACAAATTCATCATATAAGCAAGGATATGAGCAGGACAGTGACTCAACCGCAGAGCTAAATGTACCGAGGAGGTCTCATAAAAGTGGCAGGCACGTCAGAGAAGAGCCCACTTCCTTGGCTCAATTCCAGGCATGCCCGCTCGCAATGGCATGCTTTCAACAACATTCATGTTTTCAGTATTGTGAGATGATTGCTCAGATTCAGCATGATCAGGAGTTGGTTCACTTATTTGTCCTATTTGCGTGATGGTTGTGTAAACCTTGCTGGAGTGAACTTCACCTTGACACCAGAAACCATTTCTGAGGCAACTGGGATACCAAACATAGGTGAGGAGTGGAATAAGAGACAACAGCTGGATAGAGCATATTATGAACCTTACATCGGGCCTGGATATATGAGGCAGCTCAGCAAGGTGTTTCCTTTCAGATTTTTGAAGGAGTCCTATGCGCCATTAATGAAGCTCATCATTAGATACTTCAGTTGTGAGGGTAGATTCTCACGCCTTTATGCATACCACATCCGACTGTTGATGCATTTCACGAGAGTGAGACTAATGAATATTCCATACTTCATGTGCCGAAACATAGAGCGGATGACTACCCTTGTGCAGAAGAAGACTCTAGAGCAGCAACATAACAACATTTATCATTATGCGCTCATCAAGATGATTGTGCTGCATCAGCTTGGATTGCAGGGCATTACATGGGAGGAGTTCATTTCCTGTGACTTCTTTACAGCCCCTCAGCCTCTTCCATAGATTGTTCATGATGCTGGTGAGCCTTCACATCAGTTTGAGGTTCTTGAGATAGAGCCTATCAGCGTTCCAGTGTGTGTTACCTATCAGAGAGGTACCAGAGCCTTATTTGCAACAACACGACGAGTACTATCTCCACATGGCGTGGAAGGGGTCTCGTTACCTTCGACAGCAGCACGAGTACTATCTCCACATGGAGTGGAAGGGGTCTCACCTTCTACATCAGCACAGGTACAGGACAAAGGCAAGAAGCCTATGCAGGATGAGGGCCCCTCAAGATGTCAAGATACTGATTTTATATTGATCGATGTTGATTCGAGCTCTCCTAGCTCAAAGCTGAAAGAATTCATCCAGGAGCAGAAAGATGAGATCAACACACTGACTGAGAAATTGCAGAGAGCTCAGTGGGTTATAAATTACTTGGAGTAGCAGAATAAACAACTGGAGGATCAGCAGACACTCATAGAGTTGCGGCAAATCCGTGAAGACCGTGAATTGGCCCGAAAGAGACCAGGTGACATGACACCATTTGAGCGGGAGACTTGCCTTACGAGAGTCAAAATTCATTTGTATAGGCTCTTGGCGAAGGCAAATAGGGACAAAGACATGCTCAGACATATGAAGAACCACTATTGGGCCCGCACACACGTTTGCAGAGCTAGGATGAAGATCCTGAAGGCGAGGTTGAGAAGAGCACTGAAACGGAAAAAAAGGCCCGATCCACTCCAAATCTTGGCCGAAGCCTCTTTTTCTGAGCATAGGACATGATGGGAGACATTCACTCCAAATTTCAGCAAATTTGGAGTACATTTTGTCATTTTTTAAATTTTGGTTGCAAAACAAGCTTTTCTGCCCGATGCGTCGCGCCACTCGATGCGCGCTTACGTTTGAGAGATCTTCTGGAGGAAAAATTGATATTTTTGGGTTTTTTATGATAAATTATGCATGTTTAGAAAATTCTAAGAGATTTCATCAAGTTCTGGATGGTCTTAAGGGTCAAAAACACTCCAAAAATGACCTTTCTGCCACCTTTTGCACCAGCAGGAACCTGTCTTGGGAGATTGCATTTTTGGAGAGGAAAATGAACTCCAAATTGAAAAATTCCACTTGGGTTGGATAGCAGACACATAGGGATTTCCAAAGAGATATCATGAGGTCAATTTGGACTTCAGTAAGTGCCCCAAAAATAGGCTCAAAGTGCCGCAGCGCATTGATTTTTCTGGCGCGGCGCATAGAGGATTTTGGTCCAATTTTTACTTTTCAGCTCAGAAATTCGACCAGTTTGACTAGTTTCACTCCTTGATGTAATTATTGATATATATTGATGTAATTTTGTGGCTATGATGTAGTTTTGGCTCATATTTACTTGTTCTAGAGGATTCATTCACTAAAAAGTGAAAATTAAGTGAATGGATCAGTTTCCTATCATATAGAGGCAAGTTGTTTGGCTGCCTAGATTTCAGTTCCATGTTTAGAATTGGTTGAAATAGCTCCTAGAAGGATGATCTAGACCCCTAGAGGCATGGGAAGGGGTTAGGATGGTCTATATATTGTATTTTCTGAGACATTTTCAAGGTTGGACTCTTGGGAAAAGTTTGGCACCTCATTGTATATTCATTTCAGATTTTTGGCAAAGGAAAGACCAGAGTTTTGCAGCACTTGTTGGGATCCTTGTGGCTCTGAGTTTTGATGATGTTTTTCTCCATGTATCTATAAGTTTCATTAATTTTTATGTATGTCATTTCCCTTCTCTTTTCTTCTGAATTAAACAAATGAGTAACTAAGGTAGAATTCATTAGTTTGTTGGTGCTCTACCTTAAACTTTTGTTTAGTTTCATATGTTTTTGTCAGTTTGAAGAGGATCCTTGCACCTTATTTCCCTCTTCAGCTCCTTATTAGTCTTTTCTATCCATTCATTGAATCTAAGACATTAAAACCATTGCCTTCCCTGCCCCAACTTGAACTCTACAAGAATTTGGCCTCATCCCCAAGCCCAAAACTGCCTTTCCCTTTTTCCAACAAAAAACCCCTAAAAATCATTCCAAAACCCTTGATTAATATACCTAGCCTAAAATTAGCACTCATTTAAGTCATCTCAGACCCTATTGATCATTTTTACTGAGTTTTACCTAGAGAGAGCCCTCTCCTGTTCTGGTAGGGCTAGCTACCAGACTGACCGTGGTTTGGTGTTACCCTGAATCCCGCCTTCCTTCAGCCTGAGGTGGATTTGGGCAATAACAGAGGCCACAAGAGAAGAAGGAGGAGGAATTTTGTTCTCTCTATACAGTTTCTTGAGGACAAGCAACATGTGGGAGGGGAGGACTGTAATGTTCCCAATTTTAGCCTCAAGCTAAAATGGAACATTATAGTTTCCTATTTTCATTTTGTTGAATAAAAGTGGGTAAAGTGACCCATTCATGAAATAAACAGGAATAAAATCCCTTACAATGTGAAAAGGGATCATCATGGAGCTGGATTTCACACCCTCATGTGTGAAAGAGGTTAAAATGCAAATGGACAAGGCCTAATTGACCAAGTCAAACTGCGTTGGCATGAGTTGGAAAGCACTAAGTGGGACAACGCAGTTTTAGTGGAGGAATATTCCATGGGGGAGGAAAATTATAGAGGAAGGAAGGTGGAGACTTCATTGTGTTTAAAATAGGAGCAAGGCAGCCCATTGAGATTATCTTGGATCATTTGATTATTTGTCTATTCAGAAAAATTGCCGCCTCTTGTTGTTCAGCAGAGCTGCAGTGCCCTCGGCCATGAGGGAGTCCTGTTTAGGATTTCCTCTCCTTCTTGAGTAGCTCATGAAGGATTGAACTCATCCTCCATATTCCATCATTTAGGCCATAGCATCAACCATCTACATCAGTGCAGTTTCTGCAGTAGATATTGTGTAGTGTTAATGGGTGTTGCTAGAGGTTTCCTACAAAACCATTTTGAGCTGATATTTCAAAGGAGGGAGATTCTCTACTTCCAGGATGTTAGTGAGGATTCTTCCTGAGATTATTCCACTATCATTGGTAGGAGGCCAACCACTTTCATCAGTTACAGTGCAGACCCTCTCATAGACTGTGTTCTAGTTGGAGCATATTTGCAGTGAGGGTGTTGCAGAAATTTCAGAGGGTGAGATCTTTGGTGTACGGATCAGACTTGCACTTCAGATTTCCAAAGGAGAATGGCTCTTCATCAGCTTCAGCCATTCAACTTTCTCCATTCCATTCCATGTATTGAGTTGCTGCTGCTACCCATTGTTGGTCGCTTTAATTGCTTTCACAATTCAAGCTCCACATAAATTGTCAACCCGAGGAAGTCTTTTTATTTCAAAGATAATCACGCACTGGATATGCTCAATTTCAAAAGAAGAAACAATGTTGCAGTAAAAAGACACACAATTATCAATCTCACAAATATATTGATTCACACTCTGTTTAATCAAAGCTGAAGCTACTTAAGTTATAGCAGGAATAATTTCTATGTTGCAGTTACAATCCAAACAAAGGAAGTCCAATCTGCAAGGAAAGAAATCAATCAACCACAGCAGGAACAGGACCCTATTCCTTAGTTAGGAACTTCAGCACCTGCTTCCTGACACTTAATCACACTGTAGGAAAGGTAGCTTCAAGAGACCAAGACCCTATTCCCATGAACAAGAATCTTCAGCACTTGTTCTCTTGTTTCTAATCACACTGCAGAAAAAGGGAAGCAATGAATGTGAGCAGGACCCTATTCCTTTATACTGGAATTTTTAGCACCTGCTTCCCAGCATCATACACTCATACAATTAATAGAAATGGATTTCTCAAATTCCAAGAGTGAATGTGTTCAATACATGCAGCGCTAGAGAAACAGAGTACTACTAAACTGTGCAATTAGTGTTCAACAGCAGTATTAAAGTAAAGTGCAAACAACGTAAAGAATTAAACAAATTACAGGAATCAAAGGGTGAATCTTGTGAGGAAGGCGGGCCCTTTCCCTCTCACAAGATTCCCCGGGGGAAAGAAGTAAATTAGAGCGCTCAAAAGAAGAATTTATTCATCTGTCAAAATAATTGATACATTACAAATGGAGACTAGCTCCAGTTCTCACACAATGTTCTCCTGTAGCTTTACAACAATGAACTCCCTAATAATGATGATGTCTCCTCTTTTTAAAGAGGAGACATCTTTTACAATTTACATGAGAGCAAATCTACGTTATCTCAAATCTGTTCTCTTTCCCAAAACAGGACTATTCTGTTCTTCCAAAAAAAGATATTGTTACAACAGAGACAACAAGAATGCTATCTTCAGGATGATCCAGGTAACCGTGTCTTCATGCTGTTGCTACTATTCCACAAAAATTTCTTCCAGAATCGCAAATTACGCATGACGGAATTTGCGTGCTTGACGGTTGTTTCAGCAACTGAGTCAGCTGTTTCAGCACCGGCCGCTTGTTCCTAGCAACGCATATAACTTATCTGCGATCTTTGGACTTATGTTAGCAACGATGCACTTCAATTAATGATAAAATATAAGAGTATTATGGAATTAAATGTAAAACAGATTAAACATATAATAAAGAGAAGGATTTTATATACCTTGGGATAAAGTAGATGAAAATGATAATGGAATCCTTTCTAATCATGGTTATAAAAGTAAAATGGTGTCAAAGTATATAGCAAAAATGATACATAGTGGAGTCCTAACACCCATCAGCTCCAGCATTTTAGCAGTTTTGCATATTTCAGCCAATCCTTCTAGGATTGACTTGAGGTAGTGATTGGGAGCTTAGATATTCTCTCCCAATGATGTATGAGCCATGTATATGCAGATCCATGATGTTCTTCACTAATTATAGTAGTCTCCCTTCTATGACTATGTAGTTCCTATTCATGGGCATCCTACTATGGACAAACATTTTGTATTACGGCATGTGTATTCATGGAAGGCCTCTTGCCTTATTCTTCTGATGTTCATTGTACCATTTTGATGCTTTTATTTCATAATAAAATGGCTCAAGGGTTTTCATACATTTTGGAATAACTTTTATTCACTTCTATTTCCATTTTATGTCTTTATATTGCTGTAGCTGCATTTTTGGGTTGTCTTGAGAGATTCCCAATCTTGTTGTATTCCCTCTTAGAAATATTGTCTCTTGACAACACTCTATAGACAGAGTCTGATAGTGGGCCAAGAAGCCTCTGGAGCTCATCCTTATTTATGAAGGTGAAAAATCCAGTAAATTCCCCTTCAGTCTATCTCTGGAATAGATTTGCTTGTCGATCGATAATGTTTCTAAAAAAGGAACATTACAGAAGGATTTGTAACTGTGTTTTCCATTGATTACTTTGTATCTTATTCTAAAGTAGAAAGGAGATTTTTCAAGGGTCCCAAAGGTAATTTTATATGTTCTTTGAAGTTGTGGATTAATTTTCTATTGTTTAAACATGGTTCTCTGTGTAAACATATTGCGTGAATGTTCCGAAGAGGCCTCAATATGTGTAGTGGAAGAATTTACGACGCAGATCTAGTAGAAGGGTTTATTTACAATCCACTCAAGGGTAGATCTGATAGTGATGACGAGCCAAAAACTAATAGCTCTAGTGAATCTACACACGCTGAAGAAGATGAAGTCTCACAAGATCATAAAAATCAGGGAGTATTGCCATAGTTTAGATCCCATCCACTCCACTTCCACACTCATCTCGCAATTCATCCACTCCCCTCCACCTCCACCTCGACCAGGCATAGATATGTTGTGTCTATGAAGCTACCTACTTTCATAGTTATTGGAAATGAAGATACATATCAATTTTGGTTTGTCATTGATGTTGTATGGAGAGCACAATAGGTTAATAGTGATGATGTTAAGAAAGCACAGTTAGCCATTTGTTTCCAAGGTGCTAGACTGGTATATAATATATGTATCAATGAACCATACTATGACTATGAATGATCTGAATGATGCTTTAAAATAACAATTCAAATAGCCTAAGTCATATGCACAGTGTGTCATAGAGATTCATCAAGAAGTGAATGAATATTTATGGGATGCAGATCATAGATTGAAGCACACTATCAGAGATGGTGGATTCACTATCAATGATACCCACCACAAGGAGTGGTTTATTGCTATGCTTCTCCCACATCTGCGCCATCCATTGAGTCAACAGAAGTTTTCTACGCAGGCTAAGGCTGTGAAATTTCGATGAAATTAGAAGTTGTGTTGGTGCTTGCAATGATTAGTACTCAGTAGATTCAGATTTAGTTATAAGTAATGCAATTTTAGATTCAGAATTTGTGCAAAGATAAGGGAAAGGAGGTATGTGCAGAGGTATGGTGCATACGATGTAAAGCTATCGGTCATCCTAAAGATCAATGTCTAGTATTCAATGATTATCTGCATGCTGGATGACCAAGTCCCCTGAAGAGTGGGGTGAGATCAATTGGGAAACCTCCAGTATGGTTCAAAATCTATCAGACTATAGGTCTGAATGCGACAAATTTCTATCTAAGGATCGGAAAATACATTCATGAGCTGAAGGATCTATTTGTCACTGGGACATGATGAGGAGCACTGCCGAAGTTTTGATTTGATGATTGACAAAGCTGAGTTTTATAGAATGCAGACCAAACTTAGATCACTACCATCCCCATCTGGGTGCAATGGATTCCATACTAGAAGAAGAGGAAGAGGAAGAGGAGGAGGATCAACTAGTCGAGGAATGAGACAAATCATTTTCTACAATTTCAGAGATGCTGGTCATTATGCACGTGACTGTCTGAACCTTGCGCGACAATCATGCATTTACTGTAGGAAATTTGGACATGTAATAGAAGATTGTCCTGTTTTAATTACTAATATGCTGGAGAAAAATACATAGACTATGACGCAGAACATTTAGATGGTCAGGGCGGAGCAACATGAAGAATATCCTAGCATGAATGTTTTCACGAGGGGCAATGAAGGAACTAGTGAGGATAAAGGAAATAATTTGGATGTTGATCTGTGTATTTGAAAGGCACCTAAGAAAAATGATGGATTTGATTTACAGCGCAAAAAAAGAAACTTTTGTCGAAGCAAGGAAGGGGTTTGCAGAAGAAAGCACATTAACATTAGGTAGACCTATGAATGAGGTAGGAGTAGATGAGGAAATAAATCCATTCTTACAATATTTCATTAAGTTACTATGCAACAAGAAGGTAGTCGAAAATATTCAAGCATTGATAGATTAACTGTGCAAAAAAGGAACAATCTCAAATGGAACAGAAAGACGTCAACAAGATCTATAAGAAAAATAACAAGAATAGAAATGTACCATAGAAGCGTTTGACTGCTCAGATCGATGCTTATGAGATGGATTAGGTCATTTTTGATCTAGGGTCTGATGCAAATGTCTTACACAAGAAAAATTGGCAGCACATGGGAGAACCTAATCCAGAATGGTCTACTATTCAACTGCGGATGGTGAACCAACATAAAATAATTCCAATAGGAAGACTGTCACAGGTGGTCGTAATTATTGAAGGAGTTAAGGTGCTTGCAAATTTCCAATTCATATAGATCATGGATGATACTGATCCTTATCCTACATTGTTGGGGCTGGATTCGGCTATTGATATGGATGGCATCATAAATCTGAAGAGAAGAAGAATGGAATTTGAAAACAATGGAACGAGAGTCATAATTCCTTTGGATTTTGTAGAAGGTGAAAGATACACATAGCCTGTGGGTGTCGATGATGATATTGACCATATCTACAAGATGACTCCACGAGATGATGATTGGATCAATCCAACAGCTGATGGGAAGCTTAATTGGGAAAAGGAGATCTCTTGCTTCTCATATTCAGATGAATAACTAGAGAACTACCAGAACCAACTACATAAAGTATCTATGTTGCGCTACAATAGAGTGACTAGATTACTTCCCTGCATATCATCAAAGGTACAATAATTACCATATTATGATGGTTTAACTAATGTGAACATGTTTTTAGGATAAATTGAAAGAAATGTTCCAGAAGGAGAAAGATTCCATGAATTGGATATAGTATTGTGCGCTACTCTAGCACTATGGTGGGAGATTCATAAAGAAAACATGGGAAATTGGGAAGAATGTGCTCAAATGATGAGATTGAGCTTTGAATGTACAACTACAAAAACAGAAGAAGTTTATTTTGGAAAGAGTGATCCACGCAAACATCTGGCAAAATGGAATGAAGTATGGGGCAAAAAGCCACAACTAGAATGGGTGGACATGTTCATTCACACATTGGGGAAGGTGCCTAGTGATTGGCACCTAGAGATGGAGGTATGCCGAGGAACCAATGAATAGTCTGCGCTGACTAAAAGTTTCATTTTGACATTCAGCTTTCAGAGCGGGATTGATTGTTTGGGAAAAGTACTGCAAGGGATCCAAGAAGTCATATTTGATACTTAAAATCCAAAAATAGAGATCTCTTCACCAACATGCGATGCACAAATGAGGAATATTGTCAGTTGTAGAAATATGACAGTAGAAGAAACAGAAGAAGATCCAAGGAATATCACAATTCCCGAATCTGAGGGACAACGCGTAGTTGTTGGGCCTTCAATTACCTCGCTGGATGTTACAAAGCCTTTGAATATTTGAAAAGTAAACATTGGGTCTGAGGAACAACCAAAGTTGCTAAATATTATAGATTATTGGGATGATGACACTCTGGGAAAGGCTGCTGAGCTACTGACAGAGTATTAGAACTTGTTTCCTACGAAGTTCTCTGAGTTGAAAAGGATAATTTGAGATCTTGAAGTCATGAAGATCACTTTGAAATGTGATGCAGGACTTGTGAAGAATAACCCATATAGATTGAATCCAAAGTATAAGGAGAAATTTCATGAAGAGTTGGATAAAATGGTTGTTGCAGGCATTATAGAGCCAGTGGAAGAGTCTAATTCGGTGAGCCCTACGGTAATGCAAGATAAGAAGACAAAAGGACAGATAACTATTTGTGTGGAACTGTACAAAATGAATGATGCCTGTGTACATGATCCATTCCCAGCTCCATTTTCTGATGATATCCTTGATAATATAAGAGGACAAGAGGCTTATTAATTCATAGATGGTTTTTCAAGTTATCATCAAATCAGGATTACGTCGAAGGATAGAAGTAAGACAACCTTTGCAATGGAATGGGGATCTTTTCAGTATACAATCATGCCATTTGGATTGAATAATTCCCCTACTATCTTCTCACAGGTAGTATTCGCTACACTCAAGGAGTATATCCACAAGTTCCTAAAAGTATACTTTGATGATTGGACTATATTTTGGTTGTTGAAAAACAATGTCTCAAGTTTGCGCCTAATGTTGGATACCTGTAGAAAGTACCATATCTCACTAAATTTAAAGAAGTGCATATTTTTTCTGACATTTGGGATACTATTGGGTCACATTATCTACCAACAAGGGTTGATGGTAGACCCTGCAAAGAATGGTAGACATTATGAAGATCACAATGATTGTTAATTTGGAAGTGCCTATGAATGTCAAACAGTTGCGCTCAATATTGGGGCATACTAGATATTATCAGAATTTTATTCAAGGTTACACGCTGATAACTATGCCCATGGAGAAATTTCTCAAAAAATATGTGACATTCTGTTGGGATGAGGAATGTCAGAAGAGCTTTGAAATGTTAAAGGAGAATATGGTCAGTACATCCATAATGATCTTTCTCGGTTGGTCAAAGGTGTTTCATGTGCATGTGGATGCCTCCTGCATCGCACTTGGATCTATCTTAGGATAGCTAGGAGTTGCAGAGATTGATCATCCTATTTCCTATGCAAGTCAAAAGCTATCAAGCACATAAAGGGATTCACAATGGTGTATGTGCTGCAGAAATTCCACCACTATCCATTAGGAGGAAATTTCAAGATGTTTACTGACCACTCTACTTTGAAGTACCTGGTCAATAAGCCTGTGTTGGGGGGGAAGATCTGTAGTTGGTTTTTTTTTTTCAGGAATATGATTTTGAAGTTATTGTGAAGCATCGAAGACTGAATTTTAGGCCAGACCATATGTTGTGCATTAAGAATGGAGAAGAGCTGATGCACTTGGAAAATGGTTTACCTGAAACGTAGTTATTCACGATCAAGGTAGTTGATGATCATTTCCCTGATATCATTCATTTCTTGACTACTCGATGTGCGCCCAAAAAGTACACATTGCAAAAAAATAGAAAGTTGGTGGTGCGTACAGCTAACCTTACTATTATTGTTGGTCAGTTGTATATTATGGATTTCAATGAAGCATTGCGAAGATATGTCTTGGAATTTTAGAGACGAGACATCTTAGCTAAAGCTCATGGAGGTGTTTTCAGAGGTCACTATGTAATAAAGGCAATTGAACATAACATTTTGCGATTTGGTTTATGGTGGCTCGCGTTGCACAATGATGCCTGTGTGAACTGTTGCGAATGTGAGATATGCCAGAGAACAAGGAAACCATCGCACATGTTAGTCATTAGTATTTTTCACTATCTTTGTATGGCTAAAGGGTGTTTATAGATTTTTGAAAACAACATTCCTTGAATATTGCGAGTTTCATAAATCTCACTACCTTCATTATCCTTATAGAAAATTTTTCACTATTTATCAATTTTTCCATCTCAAGGTCACCCTGTTGCTCCTAAAAACTCCTCATAAGCTTATACCTCTCATTTTCATCCTCCTTCCCTACCTATAGCCCCATTTCCCTTTTTCCCCCTTGTCACTCAACTCCACCTTCCCTCTAGGGTTTTCCTATGGCTAACTCATTTCCCATGATTCCCTGGGTTCCTCAAGCATTGATGGTCTCAAAATTATCTCTGTAGGCTCTTTAGATAAATCAAGTACATTGGATTTTTCATCTTCAATACAACACTTTTGACAATACTCCCTTTTCACTTAAGAAGCCTTCAAGTAAATTCCAGTCAGAATCATGTCAAAGGACCCTCCCACTAGGTCATTAGGCTTTCACATGTTTTGAGGTAATCATTGGATGTTTCTAACACTACTTTTCCTTTGCTAGAATCTGGCTCAAATGTAATATAATTTCAAAACATGGATATTCAATAAATACCTAAAATATTTCCAAAGAATATTACCTCATCAGTTCAAATTCTGCAAATGAGAAAAATGGACAAAGTTTGGCACTTCTGCAGGAGTGTTGAAAGTTGTGTCAATAGAAGGTATTGATGAGGTTGGCTATCTACTCCTAAATGAAGAAAATTTACAACAAAGGAAATGGAAACAATTTGGTCTTGAAGAGAACTAAGGTTTTGAGCTTGATGGTCCTGTTGAGTGCCAAAACAGTGATCCCTTGCAGGAAATGACATGGAGGAAGCACACAAGGCCAAACATGAAGAAACTTTATTACAAGATACTAAAAAGAGAGGGAAAAAGGTGAGTTGAACTGGACAGAAATGAATGAACTTGAAAGGGCTATAGCGAACTTAGAAGACAACACTGATGATTGCTACAAAGCACTCCAAACACCTGGGGTTTTGAAGAAAGTGACTAGAGAAGGTAAAAAGCATGAGTTGAACTCCATGGTGAAGCCAAAGAGGATTTTGAAGATGTTGCTGTGTGTTTTAATCCCAAGGTTTTCAAAATGAGATTTTCATGCCTCAAGGAGAAAAATAAATGTCAAATTCATCATTTTATTCACCTGCAAAGAAAAATAGTGTAAAAGGGTTAGTGAGAAAAGAAAAAGGACTTTGGACATTAGAAAGTGGGTTGTCATAATTAAATCAAGTTCCCCAAGTCTATAAAAGCTCATTTCACTTTCAAATGAATCATTCTTGCTTATCAAAAGACCAAGAGTGCTCAAAAGAGAAAAATTTGTGAGTTTTCAGGCAAATACAGTCAAAATTTCTCTGTCGCTACGTGCTTAGACTGGCGTTGTGCCCTTGGAAGCTGGTGTTGTGTGCTTGGATTTTCTCCTCCGTTAAATTTATGAAGGTGTTATATGCCTGGAAGGTGGTTCTACATGCTGGGGATGGCACTATTCTATTTCCCAATAGGCCCACTGCAATTTTCTTTTGGCGCTGCGCGCTCAGCCTTGGCACTGCGCTCTTGGCCAAGAAGGGTTTCTAAGCCCTCTAATAGCTCAAATCACCTCAAATTTCTTCCAATATCTTGCCGAAGATCTGCCAAGAAAATATTAAGGGTAATTACATGCCATGCACCTGTCTTCAAGAAATTTTTGTGTTTTCTTAAATGAATGAAATCAAACCCTAAGTGAAACCCTAAATTTCAACCTTGAAATCATTGTTTGAACCTCATTTCATCTTCCTAGACAGAATGGTAGTGATAGATAGGGTATTTACACAGATGGAGAGTTTTTGTTGAGTTTTTTAGCCTCTCACTCGTTCTCATACACCTATACCCTCACTCGCTCATCCCATTGAATTTCCAAAACTACCATTTTTTACCATCCATTCATCTCCTTTCCATTTACACTCCAGGGTTTTATAAGAGCAGAGTTTACCATGTCAGAGGGTGAAATCAGTGGTGTGGAGGCCGAAATGACAAGGAGGCATGATCAAAAAGGAGGAAAGGTATATAGATTTGAAACCCTCGGTATAAGACAGCTCATGTCATCTCCCCTTACTATTTCTTATTTCAAGCATGTAGGATGCTTTGATTTTTGTGAAAAGGTGCAGAAGGTGAAAAACCACCCTGAGCTAACTAGACTCTTTATCATTAACTTGCATGAAAAACAAGTTAACCTTGCATGGGTCACCTTTGAGTTATCTACAGATTCTATTTCCAATGCCACAGGCATACCTACTGTAAGGGAGAAGTCGTTCAGGCAAGCTAACCTTCACATGAGTTACTTTGAGCCATACCTTAAGCCTGGGTATAAAGACCATAACAAATCAATATTCCCTCTCTCTGACTTGATTGATATATATGCACCTATAATGAAGATTATCATGAAGTATTTTACATGTGAGGGAAGGTTATCCCATCTTTACTCCTACCACATCAGGTTGCTTATGCATTTTACTAGAGTGAGGATGCTGCACATACTCTATTACCTTTACCGAAGCATTGATAAAATGTCCTACATAGTCCAGAAGAGAGACTACCCTTCAGCTGAAAAGCCTTTTCCATCACTTATCAAAATGGTTGTTATGCACCAACTACAGTAGAAAGGCATTCCATGGGAGACCTTCATTAGCAATAAGGTGTTCACTACTCCACAAGGCCATCATCAGCAAGATGTCCCTTCATCATCCCATCCTCAAGAATCCACTCCTCCATCACCTCCTGGTGATCATACATCTCCATATACTCACATTCCTTCACCCCATGATGATCCTCCTTCATCATCTTCCCACAACCCTTCACCCTCATCTCATGACACAACATCAAATAACGAAGAGAGCAGTGAGACAAATGGCACTGAGATGATTAAAATTGAGCCTTTCCCTTTGACCTATCAAAGAGGAAACATGCATGTGTTTGTTTCCCTTAAAAGGCAACGGAACATGCCTTCATCATAAACAAAACAACTTGACCAAGGTAAGCGGAAAGTTAGAGAGGATGTCATTGTTGAAGAGGATGATAAGCATGAAACTGAACAAGAGTTTCAGCTAATTCACCTTGACAGTGAGAATGAGGATGAAGAGAGGATCACTAACATGCTACTCAAAAGCAAGGATTCCCAGATTAGGGATCTATAAACCAATCTTGGCAGAGCAAGGAATGTAATCAACTTCCTTCAGGTAGACAACCAACAGTTAGAGACAGAAAAACCCATCAGTGAGGTCAGAGCTATCAGAGCTCAGAAAGAGGCTGGAAAGGCCAAGGCTAAACTAGATGAAACCTTGGGCACTCTTAATTACATTGAGGATGAGGAAGAACAACTTCCTAGGAAGAGGCCAAGGACAATTGGGTTGAAGAAGGCCTTAGCCCAGGAGAGACAGCAAGAAACAACATTAGCAGAGAAACTCACTCTAAGTGAGCTAATTGCCATGGAAATCAACTATGATAGAGAATATTGGCTAGAGCGAGCCAATGTGTACCTAGAGGACCATCTTGAGAAGGAAAAAAGAGATATTGACCTTCAGAAGAAGATGGCAAGGCATTATGCCATGAGGAATAGAATTGCAAGGGCCAACCTCAAAAGAGCCCTTGCAAATATTCAAGCAAAATATGAGGCAAAGGAAGATGAAAATCTCAACATCCTTGCTGATGTATCCCTCCAAGCCTCCCAAACATGATTAATACAACAAAATCCATTTTTGGCATCTTTTTGCAAATTTTGAAATTTTGACTGTTTGGCTTGCACAAAAAAGGGTCAAACGTGCAGCACCACTGGAGCTATGCTCTTTGTTGGGGTACTTAATTGAAAAATGGCTTACATATTAATTTTCTTCATGCCAATAACATCATCCACAAAACATTTTAGGTCATTTGGAGCAAAATCGGTCCCTCAAAAGGGCCAAAAACCACCTAAAAAACACCTTTCTGCCCTTTTTTCAGCACTGGTGTTGCGCCCTTAGCAGTCTTGGGAGAATTGGTTTTTGAGTAGGAAAATGGTCAAAATTCTAGAAACCAAAGGCATATTTGGAAACTAAACAGGATAGGATTTCCAATGAGCTATCATGGAGCTCATTTCGACATCGGAAAGGCCTTCAAATATTAGCTGCAAAATAGGCGATTTTTCCAGATTTGGCGCTGCGCCCCTGGCCTGGCACTGCACCCTCAACCAGTGGTGTTGCACCCTTGCCAGAAAGTCAAAAAAAGACACTAGGAGTTATTGTAAAGGTTATTGAGCAGCCTTAAGGTCAAATTCTTCCAAAATTAGCTCAATATATATGTTAGAAGTTATTATTGCAATGAATGAGTTTTAGATATTTTTGCCTTAGGCCTTGCATGGTCTCAAAGGTCAAAATGCCTTAAATATGTAATAAATGACCTCTAAAACCCTAGATAGGGTTTCACCTCCTCATTTGGTAGATAAATAATGCATGTACACCTTAGGTTGGTTGTTGGTTGATTGCTGAGCTCAATATGATATAGACTTTGAGTTTGTTGAAGAAATTGGCTTTGGAGTGTTGTGATTGCTTTGGATTGAGCATCAATGGAGAAGCATATTCATGGAATTCATGAAACTAGTTAATGATGATGTTTTCCTAATTTGGTATTTTTTTCCTTCAGTTTTCATATTTTTTCATCCTTTCTCTGATAGAAGAACATAAATTTTAGAGTAGGATAGCTATCTTGGCACCCTATTTTTGTCTGCATCCTTTATCTGTATGTTTTCCTCTACTCGGTTTGATTAAAGAATTCTTGAATGCTCTTTAGTTTCACTGAACTGTCATCTTAAATGTTCTCTTGGTCTGAAAGTAATGATTATATAATTCTTAACTTCTCTCTCCAAATACTGGATCGTTGTCTTGAAGTTTATTTACTAGGTTTGGTTAAAGAGGTTTATGGTGTGCCCTGCACTTTGATTCTTTCTTAAAGCATAAGTATTCTTGAAGGATTTTCTTGTTTTAGTATGTGTTAAAGGGTTATTAATTTCCCTTTAAACCTACTATGTTCACAACTGAATGTTCATTTCACTCACATAAACTATTCAGATCCATTTGGCCTTGTTAACTTTCCCTATGAAACACCCTTGACCTATTGTTGCACTTTTCAAGCCTTTCACAGACCCCATAGCCCAATGGATTGATTTTCTCTTACTCTATCTATTCTTATTGACAACCTACCCAACCAAAAAAACCAAAAAAAAATAAACCCTATCACTATAACTAGCCTAAAATCAACACCCTAAATCAAACAAGTCATATCTTTTATACAAACATAGAGAGAGCCCTCTCTGAGTCCAGGAAGGCTAGGTCCTAGGACTCCAAATTTCATTTGATGTTACCCTTGTCTATTTGGTCTTGCCAATTTTCCAAATTACAGGGACCTAACATAATGCCGACTCTGCTGGGGGACTGAGTAAGTAACAACTTGAATATTCCTTCAAAACTAAAAAATCCTCTGTCAAACCTAGATAAATCAAGTGATAGCTAAGAATGACATATGGTTGATTTTCCATACTAGCATCATGGAAAAAATTCTAGGGAACACTCATTAAAAATCTTAGTGTTGCATAAAGAACTTAGAAAGCCCAAAAATATCTCTAGATTGGTATCCAATTGTTGATGGTGGACAACAAACAAATCTTCAAAACAATTAGCATCATCCACCTAGTGACTCCACTGTCTTTCTAGTAGACCTGGTGACTCCACTATTTCTCACATAATCCCTTGGGAATGTACTAATCAAAGATGATAGAAGAGAACCAAGTTACTCACTATGTGAATTCAGTATTCATACAGATAGGTCTATTTTCAAAACTCTTATAAAGTTTTAACCTCTCTGTGTTCTGGGCCTGAAATCTGGCTTCACAAAGAATCAGCACCAGATCTCACCTTGACCCAAACCCTCCTACTATAGTTTATAACCCAGAAATAATCCTAAGAAAAATCTCTAAGAATGAAGACTCAATTATTGTTAGACCAATTCACAAAGAAATTTTTGTCCCTGAAAACCTTACATCGTTGCAAGATACCCACTTTGACTTACATCATAGAAGAAACCTATTCAGAACTAAGTCTCAAAGTTGGATAGACCATATATACCTTGAGCCTACAAACTTACAACAGAGTCCTAGCAGAGAAGCCTCTCCTTCCAATCCTCCTAATTTTCAGCTTCTCCAACACTTTGACTCATTTCGATCCAAATCTGCTCAATCTCAGTTAGCTGGTCCAAGTACTGCTGCTACCCCTACTCATACATCCACTATGCAAACCACTCCATTTCATCCTCCACCTCCACTCATAAACCCTCCTCTTGTAAATCCTTGGATTCCATTACCTCCTATCATGGCAGCATGGTATGCCCCCTTGGTACTACCACAACGTTTACTGCATGTGCCACAAGACTACTGTTAACACTGGAAAATTGTGCAGTAGAAGACGACATCAATTAATGTCGAGCCTGTTGGGGTTCCCATGTTTTGGCCAGATTGGCAAGACCAAAAGATGAGACAACATCAAAATTGCTTTGGGGCCCTAGGATCTAGCCCTCCTGGACCCGGAGAGGGATCTCTCCAATAAAAAAAAGAATGATACATCTTTGAAACTCAAATTGAGATGTTAGGCTAGTTATAGGCGCAGAGTGGTTTGTTTGATTGTTTATGTTTGGTTCTTGGGAATTAGGAAAGAAGGGTCCAATACAAGACAAGGATGAGCAAAAGGGAATTTAGGCAAAGGAGAGGTGAATCAGGAAAACATCGAGACCATTGGGAAATGGAGTTAGGAAAGGTTTTACTTGTTATCAACATGCAAGCTTTCATTTGGGCTAGTCATCTAAATCCTTGGATCCTTCAAGATGATGGTGTGGTGTGGAACATTAAGGATTTAAAGTGAGTGAATTAGAAACCATCCGGTTGTGTCTATAGATTGGGTCAGAGGTCATTTAACTCCAGACCTGCTTGGACATAACTAGAGGCAGCACGAGGGGACTTATAAAGGCAAGCTGGTTGCACAAGGATCCTAGTGGAGAGGGCTAACTCTAATCCCCAGTGTTCCCAAATCTTCCAGCTAAATCCTATCAAGAACATCTAAAAACCAGTTTCGTTTAATTCACACATCACAGAGCAGGCAATAACATCCACTACACTGGTTAAATCAATCAAAACCAATTCTTAGATAACACATTAAGCAGAAAACATTAAGGGCAAGGAGAGCAGAAGCATAGGGTACCTAACAAGGGTAAATCCTATACCAGATTTCTGATGCAAGCAAGAATAAATGAAATGAAATGAAATAAAACACAGAGATAGAAAAGCATCACCGCAGCTTTAGATCAGGATCCAAAGAAATGTGCTTGTCATATTAAGAACAAAAACAATCAAGTACAACATAGCTTACAGCTTAATATTCAGCCTGATGAACCTTTCTCAGTCTATCTTACAATTTTACACAGAGAACTCGTCTCAAGAGAAACAACTTGCTTTCACTGATATCCAATCAACAACCCTTACAATAGTTTCTTCCCGATTTTTATAACAGAAGAAGAGTCGAGGAGGTAGGTGAAAACTAATTGCAGCATTAAAACTTCAGGAGAGGAAGAAATGCCAAAGGCCACTCTGTATTAAATTTCATGCATTAATCGTTGGCATGTCTTGGATGAAAGAGTGATCTTCTTCGGCTTCCATTTACTCTGGTATGGTCCTGATGTACTTGGCTGCAGAACTCTATAGTACCTTTGGTGTATAAACAAAATGTGAATAAATGACTGAAGAGTCTATCATACTTATGAAAAAAATGCTCTGGTAGCTTCAGACTGTTGTTAGGGTGGGAATTTCTTTAGGAACACAGTGTAGAGTAAAAGCTGCATGGGTGCTTTGTCCTTTATGGAGAAAACATTCTGCTGGTGTGCAAACACTAATATACATAAATCCCTGCATGTCGTACCTTTTGTGCAATCCATGATGTCCTTGAACTGGTACCTTTGCCTTCTAAAATCCTTGAAAAGGCTCAAAGTCTTCTATTTCTTGCCTCGAGCTCTCTGCTGCTCCTGTACTGCCTTTGTTCATGCAATCCGAGCCTTAATGGCACCAGAGGGTTTGCATAATTCAAACTCTGTCCTTTGATGAAATTTATGCTGCAGACACCTATCCAGACGTTTTTCTATAACAACAGGCTTTGGATTTCAGCTCTTTCTGTGTGTTGTGCCTTTACAATGCCGTATATGAATCATGGCGGCTTTCTGCCCTTAGATAACCCTGCAAAACATGAAAACGAGTTAAGAAAAAATACATGGGGGTGGTAGACACAATGGAGACGATGAGAACGACCATGCAGGACGAATGGACGGCGAAATTGTGTAGGTTGATGGCAGAAAATGCAGCGAAATGATGAAATATGGTTTGGAGAACGTGAGCATAGCGGAGCGGGTTTTTTAAATAAAACCTACGAAAAATACCTTTGAATGGATATAAAGAGGAAAGGGTAAAAAACGACAAGTTTACGTGGAAAGGTTGATGTGGTGGATGTATGGTGGATACACGATGGTACACGTGGAATGAAGATGCGGTGGGACCAGGCAACAACAGACATGCTATGGCGAGGGAAATCAAATGCGGACCGTCCGATCTCAGGAGGAGATCGACGGTGAAAAACTATGGAGGGTGATTGAATGTGGATTGTAGATCTGCAGATCAGATTGACGACGGAGATTAATTGGATGGCACGCCGTACCCCGAGTTATCGCGTGTGCATCTGAGTTAACTATCATGCATCTTCGGCGAGCGATAGCCGTTGGATGGCCCGCCCCAGATCAGACGGTCCACGGCAATATCACTGGGCATTCGCGTCCAAACAATAATGCGCGATGGACGACGGTTTTGAAAAAGGTACAGGGGACGTGTGTCACGTGATGTATGGAATCGCTGGCTGATCGGTAAATACTGCCTACCCCCGAAAGGTGGTGTGATGGAAACCAGATGGTTTTTGAATAGTGAAAGTGGGCAAGGACCACCAGGACGGGAGGATTCCTCACCTTCGGATCTGTATAGATCAACGGTTGAAAATGCGCCCGATATGGATGAACTACGGACCGTTGATCTGGCGAATTAACGAACGGCGGAGATGCGACTACGGGCGGTGAACGGGATGCACGGTGAAAACTGCGGGGGCGGCGATCGCTGTCCATTCTATGAAGATCAACGACGGAGAACACAGTTGAGGAATTTAACAACAAAACAATCGCATCAGAGTTTCTCGGTGATTACAAAGGAATTTTAATGTGCCGCTATGTTTCTTTGATGCGATTAGCACCTAAGGCTTAAGCGCTCAGTCTTGGGCTATGGGTATATGGGGAAGTGGTTGAAAGGGGCTGGTAGGAAAGGGGCTAAGCCCTTATTATGAATAAAATATGGTTTTGGCTCGTTTTTGAAGCATTTTAAGGCCAGCTAAGGGCAACGATAGGGGAATGAGGGGGATTTTGGGAAGTTTTAGGAGAATAAGGGGGACTTTAGGGGAACAAAGGGAACTTCGACAAGAGGAAAAAGGGGAAAAGTGGGACATTCTGCAGAGGTACAAGGGGCACATGAAGCCCTTTAGGAGCACAATTTTCACAATCACAGAGGCTTTAAAATGGGAATCAGCAGAGGGGATTTCATTCATAGGGCAAAGGCACAGGAGACTTCAAGGATGATGTGTCTCAGGGGAGATGCATTAATTGAAGGCTCAAAAACATTGTAGCCCCCTATTTTCTTGTCAAAAAATTTATGGGGGGCTAACACTGGCTCCACATGGGGATGGCTTCTTCTTGAAGGAGTCAATAATCCAGAGAGCAATCTTTGGTGTAGGCTAGATGCCTACTGCTTGGCACATCCCTTTCTCTTTTGGATCAGCTGCCACAAATCCTGAAGACATCATATCAGTAGTAAACATTCTCCCAAACAACTACCTACCCAGACTATAGTTCTAACATTTTTTCTTCTGGGTGCATTTCGACTTGCAAACCCTTTACATCATTTATTTTTTACAAACAGGAAAATAAACCTATTCTACTTCTACCCTTATTTCTCCATGAGACCAGATTAGACTGTTGGCCTCATAACTTTCTCTACCTACTCTAATGTTTGCTAGGATTAAACCGTCCAGCAGACTCCTTCTCTATATTCTAAGACAGAAATTGAAAACAGTCAAGCCAGGATTAGACTATCTGACTTGCTGGACTTTGCAGAAATTAGAAACAACTAACTACATGCTCACAGACTGAGCTTTATTGAGCTTTTCCTACCTACCCTACTCTAACTGAAATATTTATAGTCTAGCTTACAAACAATGTCTTCCAATGCAACCAGCCCATCAAATGATCCCATGGCTGGTCTCTCTTGCTCAACTCTTTGAGCAGGCTGGATAGGCAGGGCAGCTCCCACTCTTTTTGTTCCATAACAGCAGCTACAAAAAATTTTCTTGCTGTCTGCAACATGCTGCTCAAAAAGACCTCTGATCCTTCTACAAATTTTTGCAGGAAATGTGCGTAAGGATCATGATATGATACCTAGTTATGAATATTTGGTAGGCAGGCTTCAACCATGATCTCTCCTTCTTCCACTAGATCAAGAAGAAGAATCTCTTGAGGGAGAGAATCTCCCTCATCTTCTTCATTTTCCAAACTGGAGGATTCATCATATATGGCAGTGTTTTCCTCCTGGAGCTCTGATATATTCTGCTCTAAGGTGCTGAGCTCTGTAAGAAGGTCTATGTATTCTTGAGCAGGGACTTGTTCCATTGCTTCCTCTTTTTCAGAAGAAGGCTCATTGCTTTCAGCTTGCTCAAGAATCTCTTCTTTGCTTTCCTCCTCTTCTGCAAGGAAAGGCTACTGGTTTCCAGTCTCACTGATGATCTGTAGTAGAGCAGAATGTAAATTCAATGAATCTTCATCCGCTATTATACTATCATAGCTCTCCCCATCAGTATCATAGATACGCTGACTGGTTTCATTACTTCTCTGAAATTGCTGGCTCTGATCTTCCTCCCATGAATCTAAGGATGATGGTCCTGCAAGCTCAGCTTCCCTTTGAAAACACTCATCATCAAATAGATCATAAATAGGAAAATCATAACTGTAAGTAATGTCACCCACCAAACCTTCTGGGTTCTCAGCAGGTCTTTCTTCGTCCTGATCCATAGAGGATTCTTCAGGATCTGAATCATCAAACTCAAGATATGAATGAGAAGGAGCGTGTTTTCTACAAAATATTTCGGAGGTGGACCGCTGGTTTAATATCCGATCAATCTCTTCTTCTATCAAAAGAGGGTTTTCCCTCTCATCATGGCCGAAAGAACAACAGTCCTCATTCTCTTTTCTTAGCTGACTGGGAAGCGGGATGTTTACTTGAGCCTCTTCTTCCACATCAGATTTTGCCTCCTCTATATGGTCTCTTATTTCCTCAAGGCAGCATTCCCCATTAGCTTTTGCCATTAGGTCCTAATATTTTCTAGTCAGCGTAACACAAGACACAGGCAAGTAATCAGACAATTCTTGATCACTTTCCTCTTCGTCTCCTATAGATTCTTGAGCATCATACATGTCTTGCTCATCTTCTCGGTCCTGAGTTTGTTCTTGTTCTGAAGAAGGTATGGGCTGTTCTAAATAATCATCACTTGCATTCAGATTCACCATATACATGTCCAGCACTTTACCAAACGTTTATGTTATTTCATTGAGTTGGTCATACAAAGCGTCATACTTTGTATCCCTGTCTATGTCTGGATTGATGCTTTTGAAAAGAAGGCTACTACTTCTTCTCAACCAGTTTAGAGTCCTCCACCAGTGGATTCATTTGGTCTTTTGGGAGTTATGGAATGTGCAGTCGCCAGGTGGATGTATATGAATGCTTGAAGCAGGATGCTATCCACCATCAGAAATGAGATGCCAATCTAACCAAAGATCTTGGGTATTTCAATGCTTAAGAATGTTTAAGGTGAAATGAACTCAAGCTCCCCAGCAGAGTCACCATTATGTTGGGGTTCCCATGTTTTGGCCAAATTGGCAAGACCAAAAGATGAGACAACATCAGAACTGCTTAGGGGCCCTAGGATCTAGCCCTCCTAGACCCATAGAGGGATCTCTCCAATAAAAAAAAGAATGATACATCTTTGAAGCTCAAATTGAGATGTTAGGCTAGTTATAGGCGTAGAGTGGTTTGTTTGATTTTTTATGTTTGGTTGTTGGGAATCAGGAAAGAAGGGTCCAATACAAGACAAGGATGAGCAAAAGGGAATTTAGGCAAAGGAAAGGTGAATCAGGAAAACATCGAGACCATTTGGAAATGGAGTCAGGAAAGGGTTTACTTGTTATCAACATGCAAGCTTTCAGTTGCGCTAGTCATCTAAAGCCTTGGATCCTTCAAGATGATGGTGTGGTGTGGAACATTAAGGATTGAAAGTGAGTGAATGAGAAACCATCCGGTTGTGTCTATAGATCGGGTCAGAGGTCATTTAACTCCATACCTATTTGGACATAACTAGAGGCAACACGAGGGAAATTAGAAAGGCAAGCTGGTCACACAAGGATCCTAGTGGACAGGGCTAACTCTAATCCCCAGTGTTCCCAAATCTTCCAACTAAATCCTATCAAGAACATCTAAAAACCAGTTTCATTTAATTCATACATTAGAGAGCAGGCAATAACATCCACTACACTGGTTAAATCAATCGAAACCAATTCTTAGATAACACATTAAGCAGAAAACATTAAGGGCAAGGAGAGAAGAAGCATAGGGTACCTAACAAGGGTAAATCCTATACCAGATTTCTGATGCAAGCCAGAAGAAATGAAATGAAATGAAATAAAACACAGAGATAGAAAAACATCACCGCAGCTTTAGATCAGGATCCAAAGAAATGTGCTTGTCATATTAAGAACAACAACAATCAAGTACAACATAGCTTATAGCTTAATATTCAGAGCGATGAACCTTCCTCAGCCTATCTTAAAATTTTACACAGAGAACTCGTCTCAAGAGAAACAACTTGCTTTCACTGATATCCAATCAACAACCCTTACAATAGTTTCTTCCCGAGTTTTATAGCAGAAGAAGAGCCGAGGAGGTAGGTGAAAACTAATTCTAGCATTAAAACTTCAGGAGAGGAAGAAAGGCCAAAGGCCACTCTGTATTAAATCTCATGCATTAATCTCTGGCATGTCTTGGACGAAAGAGTGATCTTCTTCGGCTTCCATTTACTCTGGTATGGTCCTGATGTACTTGGCTGCAGACCTCTATAGTACCTTTGGTGTATAAACAAAATGTGAATAAATGACTGAAGAGTCTATCATAATTATGAAACAAATGCTCTGGTAGCTTCAGACTGTTGTCAGGGTGGTAATTTCTTTAGGAACACGATGTAGAGTAAAAGCTGCATGGGCGGTTTGTCCTTTATGGAGAAAACATTCTGCTGGTGTGCAAAACCTGATATACATAAATCCCTGCGTGTCGTACCTTTTGTGCAATCCTTGATGTTCTTGAACTGGTACCTTTTCCTTCTAAAATCCTTGAAAAGGCTCAAAGTCTTCTATTTCTTGACTCGAGCTCTCTGCTGCTCCTATACTGCCTTTGTTCATGCAATCCGAGCTTTAATGGCACCAGAGGGTTTGCAGAGTTCAAACTCTGTCCTTTGATGAAATTTATGCTGCAGACACCTATCCGGACGTTTTTCTGTAACAACAGGCTCTAGATCTCAGCTGTTTCTGTGTGTTGTGCCTTTACAATGGTGTATATGAATCATGGTGGATTTCTGCCCTTAGATAACCCTGCAAAACATGAAAATGAGTTAAGAAAACATACATGGGGGTGGCGGACACAATGGAGATGATGAGAACGGCCATGGAGGATGAACGGACGGCGGAATTGTGTAGGTTGATGGCAGAAAACACAGCGAAATGATGAAATATGGTCTGGAGAACGTGAGCGTAGCGGAGCAGGTTTTTTAAATAAAACCTACGAAAAAGACCTTTGAATGGATATAAAGAGGAAAGGGTAAAAAATGAAAAATTTACGTGGAAAGGTTGATGTGGCAGATGTATGGAGGATACATGATGGTACACGTGGAATGACGATGCGGTGGGAATGGGCAACGACAGACATGCAATGGCAGGGGAAATCAAATGTGGACTGTCCAATCTCAGGAGGAGATCGATGGTAAAAAACTATGGAGGGTGATTGAATCTGGACACTCGATCTGCAGATCAGATCGATGACAGAGATTAACCGGATGGCGCGCCATACCCCGAGTTATCACATGTGCATCTGAGTTAACTATCGTGCATCTTCGGCGAGCGATAGTCGTTGGATGGCCTGCCCCAAATCAGATGGTCCACGACAATATCGCTGGGCATCCGCGTCTGAACAATAATGCACGTTGTACGACAGTTTTGAAAAAGGTATAGGGGACGCGTGTCATGTGATGTATGGAATCGCTGGACGATCGATAAATACCGCCTACTCCCGAAAGGTGGTGCGATGGAAATCAGATGGTTTTTGAACAATGAAAGCGGGCAGGGACCACTAGGACGGGCGGATTCTGCACCGTCGGATCTGTACAGATCAACGGTTGAAAATGCGGCCGATATGGATGAACTGCGGACCGTTGATCTGGCGAATTAATGAACGGTGGAGATGCGACTATGGGCGGTGAACGAGTTGCACGGTGAAAACTGCAGGGGCGGCGATCGCTGTCCATTCTGTGAAGATCAGCGGTGGAGAACACAGCGGAGGACTTTAACAACAAAACAATCGCATCGGAGTTTCTCAGTGATTACAAAGGAATTTTAATGTGCCGCTCTGTTTATCCAATGTGATTAGTGCCTAAGGCTTAAGCACTCGGTCCTGGGCTACGGGTATATGGGGAAGTGGTTGAAAGGGGCTGGCAGGAAATGGGCTAAGCTCTTATTAAGAAGAAAATATGGTTTTGGCTCGTTTTTAAAGCATTTTAAGGCCAGCCAAGGGCAATGATAGGGGAATGAGGGGGATTTTGGGAAGTTTTAGGAGAATAAGGGAGAATTTAGGGGAACAAAGGGAACTTTGACAAGAGGAAAAAGGGGAAAAGTGGGACATTCTGCAGAGGTACAAGGGGCACATGAAGCCCTTTAGGAGCACAATTTTTGCAATCATAGAGGCTTTAAAATGGGAATCAGCAGAGGGGATTTCATTCATAAGGCAAAGGCACATGAGACTTCAAGGATGATGTGTCTCAGGGGAGATGCATTCATTGAAGGCTCAAAAACATTTTAGCCTCCTATTTTCTTGTTAAAAAATTTATGGGGGGCTAACAGAGCCTAAGGATTTACAGGGCAGGAACACATTATGGAATCAAGAAGTATTTTAAATCTCTAAGGTTTTGAGAAAATCAAATTTGAACTAGTTATAAATGTTGAATTGTGTGCTTTATCCTTTGAGAAGAGTGCCTTCTGCGTGTAGAAATTTTCTGAATAATGATTAATTATCCACCAAGACTATCCTAGTCACATACTATTTGAACTTCATACACAACACATAATCTCTTCCACTCAACCAACTTAGATCATCACACATGCAGAAATAAAATCAAGCGATAACACATCAAATCATTATACACATTAACACAGTATGTATGGGGAACGCTTATAGCTGAAAACCCCGCAACTATTGTGTATATTATAATGGAGAAATAAAGTAACTAACTCAGTACAATACTCCTCACAAGTACTCAGTATTTTCTCATGAAGTTACACACAATCTAGCTCAGTTTTGAACAGGTTACTGGTTCAAAACTCACCACTAATTGCCTTGCCTCTATTGCGTGTTTCAATGCTATGGGATGGCCTCTTTATATAGATAAACCACCAGCCTGAACTGTGCAATCCTCATGGGCTTACTCCTCCTATCTGTGTGTTGCAAATAGCAACAGTATAGTCACAACTGATAGCTAACTCCACCCTTTCATCTACCTCTTTCATTGGTCTCCACTGAACTGATCATGCACTGTAGTGAACTGATGTGTTCTTGAGTTGAATAATGAGTTACTAATTAATGAATTAAATATTATTTAATTCACTCCACTCATAACTAATTGATTAGCTAGTTAAACTAATCTCAACTAGTTCAACTAAAATAAACAGAACACAACTCCACTATCTGTCTCATTAACTCCTCCAAACTTATGCCACTGAAGTCCAACTGAAGTCAACCATGCATGATGCCATCAAACCCTTGGGAACCACGTGATTCCTCTGTCAGATGCATGAGCCACTTCTGTAGCTCGAACTGAAGTGCTCCAAGAGAGTAAATTGTTGTTTATAGTCTAAATATTATTAAGGGTAAATAATATTTGACTTCCATATTTTTAGGAGAGGCAGTCTAAAAATAGCCTTCGACCTCTTCGACCTAAAAAATAGAGTCTCATCTATTTTTACCAACATGACTAATGCTCCAAGAATCTCAAACTGGAATCCCCGAACCATGCTCCATATGTCTAAAAATAGACATAGTCTAAAAATAGACTTTGCGCCAGAATTCGCCTGCGGGCCCACTTGGTGAAGGCGACTTCATTTCACCAAGATCCATCATCTTGCTGCATTCTCAAAACTCCCTCTCAGCAAGATATGGATTATATTCAACCCCTATCTTGCCTCTGTGGAATTCGAACTTGCTCCTGGTGAGCACTTTCGTCAGGATGTCGGCATCTTGATCCTCCGTGGGAACATATGAAAGCATCATGATTCTCTGCTGAACACAATCTCTGATATGATGGTACCTGATGTCGATGTGTTTGGACCTATCATGAAATAATGGATTAGCCGAGAGTTTAATGCAACTCTGGTTATCATAGTAGATCACTGTAGGCTCCAAATGCAACCTGAACAATCCTGCGAGGATCTTCCTCATCCAAATAGCCTCGCATGCAGCCAAGCTAGCTGCCATGTACTCGGCCTCTGCTGAACTGAGTGCCATGGATCTCTACTTCCTGCTGTACCAGGAAACTGCTGTCGACCCAATGCTGAAAACTCCTCCAAAAGTGCTCTTTCGGTCCATTGGACTCCCTGCCCAATCTGCATCAGTGAAGCCAGAAAGCTTCACTCCATCCTCCTGTCTGTACCATAGACCATATCCTGATGTGCCTCTGATATAGCGCAATACATGCTTGCCTGCCTTCCAAAAGAGCTTGGTAGGCTTAACCATAGCTTGCGAAAGCTGGTTAACTGCATAGCATATATTGGGTCGTGTATTGACCAGATACATAAGCGACCCCACCAACTGTCGATAGACAGTGGCATCCACTACCTCCGCTGAAGTAGCATCCTCCTTCCTCCAACCACCGGGAAGAGGAGTGTCAACAGGCTTGCAGCCTTGCATGTTGAACCTCTCCAGAATCTCCCGGGCATACTTGCCCTGAGAAACAAACAGTCCTCCGCTGCGCTGCCAAATCTCCAATCCCAGGAAATAATGAAGGATGCCCAAGTCCTTCATCTCAAGCTCTCGTGCAAGATCCTCCTTGCATGAAAGTATCAACTGCTCATCGCCAGTCAAAATCAGATCATCTACATACAGTACGATGATCAACAGCTTCCCCTCCACCACAATCTGGTACAGGTTTGGATCCGCCTCACTCTTGGAGAACCCAAGCCCGGTGAAGTAGCTGTCTATCCGAGTGTACCAAGCACGAGGTGCTTGCTTCAGCCCGTACAGTGCTCTCTTGAGTCGGCACACATGCGACTCACTGCTGAAGATCTCGAAACCTTCAGGCTGCTCTATGTACACCTCTTCCTCAATGACTCCATTGAGGAACGCAGTCTTCACATCCATCTGATGAATGTGCCACCCCATCTGCGCTGAGAGAGCAAGGATCGTCCGTATGGAAGAGTACCTTGCGACAGGTGCAAAAGTCTCCTCATAATCGATCCCCTCGATCTGTGAAAAGCCACGGGTGAAAAATCTCACCTTGTACTTCTCCACACTCCCGTCAGCCGCCTGCTTCACTTTGTAGATCCATCGCGAACCCACCACTAATTTCCCCTCCGGTCTTGGGACAATCTCCCATGCACTGTTTCTGACGATCGAATCATATTCTTCAATCATGGCATCAACCCATGCGGGTTCCTCCACAGCTTCCTCAAAAGAGGATGGCTCCGTCACGACACATTGACTCACAAGAGCCATGTATCCAGTGTGCCGATCCGGTGACTGCCTCTGTCTACGCTGTGTTGTAGGTGGTCCTACAACCTTCTCTGCATCTCGAGCCAGTCGCTCAGCTTCTGTAGTGCGCATGCGCCCTCTGATGGTTGGCGCTGCATGGGTGGTTTCTTCCACCTCCTGAACTTCCTCTTATGGCTAATCCACATCCGGAAGCTCCTCCTTAGGAACTAACAGCTCCTCATCTGCATGCAAGTGTAGCTCCCTCTCAAGCGAACATTGCATGGCTTTCTCCTCCTGAAATTTTATATCCCGTCGCACAACAGTCTTGCGACTGTCTAACAAATACACCTGATAGTTGTGAGGTGTATCAGTGTACCCCACAAATATTCCAACCTCAGCAATTTGATCCAGCTTCCTTCTCGCATCCTTCATCACATGCATGTAGACAGGAGAACCAAAGATCCACAAATGGGAAATATTAGGCCTCTTGCCAGAATAAGCCTCCTCCGATGTACTCATGCCAAGAACCTTAAGAGGACAACGGTTCTGCACATACACTGTTGTATTGCATGCCTCAGCCCACAACTGAAGGGGTAGGCCCTGATCATGCAACATCGCCCGTGCAGCACCCAAGATCGTTCTATTCTTCTGCTCAGCCACCCCGTTTTGCTGTGGGTTATGGGGTGCGATGAGCTCTCTCCGAATCCCTTCTGTGCTGCAGAACTCCTTGAATTCAGCCGAGATGAATTCACCACCATTATCACTCCTTAGAGCAATCACCTTCTTCCCCGACTCCTTCTCGACTAGTGCTTTAAACTCACAGAAATTCGCGAATGTATCGCTCTTCTTCTGCATGAAGAAGATCCAGCACTTTCGAGAGAAATCATCAACAAAGATCACATAATACTTGTGCTTTGCTGTCGAAGCAACTGAGAAAGGACCACACACGTCTGTGTGAACACTCTCAAGGATCGTCGTGGCGCGACTATCCTTCTCGTGAAAGGTGGCTTTCACATACTTCCCCAAAGTACACCCCTTGCACTGATCTGACTGTGCAAGAGTGCCCTTAGGAAGCCCAATAGAAATCTGCTGCAGAATCTTCAAAGCTCCATGGTGAAGGTGGCCCAATCTCCTGTGCCACAGTTCGCCCTCATCATCCTGGCTCACCACTTCTCCCGCCTTGCATGCCATAGCTGCGCAGCCATCTACCTGCAACTGATAAAGGTTCTTGGTCCGAACCCCTATCTTCCGGGTCTCTCCAGTAGTCTTACTGCGTAGGAAGGATTTTCCTTCACTGAAGACCACATCATACCCCTTATCCTCCAACATCGCCACAGAGATCAAGTTCTTCTTCAATCTAGGTACATGCATGACATCCCTCAATACAAAGGGTTTACCAGACTCCCTCTGAAAGGATATGGTACCGATACCAGTCGCACTGTATCTACCATCATCACCCATCTCGATGTGCACACCCAAATCTTTGTCCTCCTGTGTCCGAGAACTCATATGTGTTATATTCTTTCCACGACTAAGCACGCGCGGGGGGGCGATAGCCCCCCCTTTTGAGCTGGGTGCAATGGGGGGGTCACAGGGGGGGCGGTAGCCACCCCTGTCGGGGTCTGGGGTAGCGCCCCGGTGAAAATTTTGGTTCCTTAATTTCCGCTGGGTAGTCTGCGTCCATGGTTTTGTGCATGGTTTTGCACATGGTTTTGGGGTTCGATGGTTTTCGGCCCCTGGTATTTTTGTAGATCCGGTCAAGGGAACTACGGTTATGTTCTAATCCAGGGTTAATGGATTGGGGTTTATGTATGCTCCGGCATGTATATATATGTGTTGTAACACTAAAAGGAATATAATGAAAAATCAAGCTGGTCGTCCCGATTTGGGATCCAGGGGAAAATCTTTGTGTTTATCTGTTTTATGTTTTATGCTCTCACAATTGTTTATTTTTCTGTTATAAGATTCGTGTGTAGATAATTTCTGTTCAGGGTTAAAACCTACAAGAACAACTCCCAATCTCCCGTCATATGAAATGACGCACCGCTGTCCAAGAACGATACTGATCCCAGCACACTTGAAACCAAGCATGCGATCAGTGAGCTTTTGGCGATACTGAGATATTTGGCAACACTGTCGCCCTTCTCCATCTTGATGTTCGTGAGCTTATCTTTGAGCGCCAGCTTCCTTTGGTCACTCTTACTCTGGAATAGATCCGTCAAAGCTTTCCACATTAAATATGGAGTAGCCTTTCCATGCAGGTTGGATACAATATGATCCTTGACGCCCTCCAACAGGATCCTTCGACACTTCGCCATCTTCTTTTGCCATGCATCGAATTCAGCTGCATTAGTGGGCTTTTGGACATCCGTATCTACGAAATCCTTCAGACCATTATCTTCTAATACTGCTTCCATGTGATCCTTCCATGCAACATAATTCGAACTGCCTTCAAGAGCATATTCGAGTCGCAAACCATTGAAAGACATTTTCAACACCGGCACCAAGAAAACAAAACTGATGCAAAATTTCGAATTCCACCTCAAAGCTTAGCCGCTCTAGATCTGTGAGTACAAATTATTTCTAGCACAGAGATCGACTGCAAGGGGCATTTACCAGACCTTTCACTTTCCAAAGAAAGATGAATCCGGAGGCTACCTGGCCCGCATGCAGACTCTGTCTACCGAAATAAGTTTGTAATCACTGCGATGATAAATCTCTGCTTCAATAGCTCTGATACCATGTAGAAATTTGCTGAATAATGATTAATTATCCACCGAGACTATCCTAGTCACATACTATTTTAACTTCATACACAACACATAATCTCTTCCACTCAACCAACTTAGATCATCACACATGCGGAAATAAAATCATTGGTCTACCTCTTTCATTGGTCTCCACTGAACCGATCATGCACTGTAGTGAACTGATGTGTTCTTGAGTTGAATAATGAGTTACTAATTAATGAATTAAATAATATTTAATTCACTCCACTCATAACTAATTGATTATCTAGTTAAACTAATCTCAATCAGTTCAACTAAAATAAACAGAACACAACTCCACTAGCTGTCTCATTAACTCCTCCAAACTTCTGTCACTGAAGTCCAACTGAAGTCAACCATGCATGATGCCATCAAACCCTTGGGAACCACGTGATTCCTCTGTCAGTTGCATGAGCCACTTCTATAGTTCAAACTAAAGTGCTCCAAGAGAGTAAACTGTTGTTTATAGTCTAAATATTATTAAGGGTAAATAATATTTGACTTCCATATTTTTAGGAGAGGCAGTCTAAAAATAGCCTTCAACCTCTTCGACCTAAAAAATAGAGTCTCATCTATTTTTACCAACATGACCAATGCTCCAAGAATCTCAAACTGCAATCTCCGAACCATGCTCCATATGTCTAAAAATAGACTTTGCGCCAGAATTCGCCTGCGGGCCCACTTGGTGAAGGCGATTTCATTTCACCAAGCTCCATCATCTTGCTGCATTCTCAACACTGCGCACCTTTTGGCCCGATAAGCGTGCATTCCTGTAAATGGGAAAAAGTTGCTTTACTAGACCACACCAAGCAAAGGAAATTTACTCATTTTGTGAAAGCCACCTAAGGATAGCCACCAGCGCCTCCTTAGACAACATGTGAGCACACAAAATAATATTTGAGCACACAATGGAATCACACCTCTCTTGGGTCACTATCAATCATGTACCAAGGGAGGGAAGGAGGATTTGAAACTCACCTATATAAACCCACCAAGAGATGAAGAAAGTGTGATCACATTGTTATGCTGGCCAAAGTTTCCCAAGAAACACCAACATTGTGTGTGACTCAGAGTTGGAGCTAAAGAGGACTCGATATTTGGCCACCCAACATCTTAGTCTACCACAACAGAGAGAGAGAGGGAGACTGCATCAGAGGCAGAGCTTGGAAGGCAACATCCTTGCATCAGGTCCTAGAGCCATTACCTAGGGGTGCTTTGACAAGTGGGTAAAATTTATTCTCCATTTCAAACATTTAATAATAAGAGGCCATTCAGCCATCGTTTTCATTATTATCATTTTGACTCTCTATATAGCTTCTGTATATTTTTGTTTTAGTTCTTTGTTTAACCATAGCATACTTTAGCATACTATTTCCATTAATTTTTATGCTTTTGAGCTCCCCCACTTTTGGCATGTTACCAATAGTTTAAAGAGTATACCACACTCTTTAAGCTGGTATGATTTCGTACATCCATGCGACTAATCCACCACAACAGAATTGGCAACTCCACTGGCATGTTCCAAGTTTATGTGGTTGTGTCATCTTTTGTAGGAGACCCTTTATCTATGATGGAGTGGAGCTAACAATCCTCTGACCCATCTTGCAGTCCCTAGACTCACTTAAGTGATAGACTGAAGAAGGCAGCTCCTAATATTTTTACTTGCAGTATTTTTGTGTGCCATTTTTCCTCACAGAGGCGCATTGCGAGCATTCAGGACTGACCTGCGTGCAGGAAGGTGCACCTGGCAAGGATTTTTGCGTGAAAACTGCAGATTGAGATTTTTCTCTCTATATTCTACATTTTTTCTTCTTGTAAGTGTGCTGGGCAGCCCCTAATTTATCTACCAGCACCTATGTTGATACCACACAGCTTCTGAGAACTCACTTTTTGCTACTTTCTGTAGGCATTTAGTTAGTTTTCATTTAAGTTGGTTTTTGCAAAAAGTGTTCACATAGTTTAAGTAGGGGGAGAATTAACCATTAATTTCCGAACAATTTATGTTTTTGAAAATTCTGGTATGCACACTTAGTTTAACTAATCCAAGTAAGTGGCTCAAGACCACACATGCATAAGCTAATGTAGAAATTCTTTAGTTTAAATTCAATTTTTGCATCTAGGAAATTGTAGGACTAGGATTGAATCGCCAATAAGAGCAAGTAACCTCTATTGTCTTTGCACCATTTGGTGACCCTAGACAAGCATATGAACTCTCTACATTTTTGATTCGCCATCTCCCTTTAGTTACTCACATAGACTAACTAGGAAGATTTGGAAGCAGCCCATTATCCACAAATGTTTTCCATTTGAGCAAGGAACAATGTCACATAGTTTAACTAGGGGACTTTTGTAAAGGATCACCGATATCCATATGTTCAAATAATGAGATTATTCACCATAAGCTGCCTTGATCACACTTCACATTGAAACATAGAATTTGTGTATTTAGGGAGCTTTAAAATCCACCTATCAACACATGGAAAAGAAACCCGAGCAAGGCAGAGACCCGATTCAGAGGGGGTTAGGCTTAGGCACAGTGTGTGCAGTATCAGTTGGGGCTACCTGACCCGGATGATACTCGGTACTGTTAGCTGACTACCAAGAAGCCCAAGACTCGAACGCTCACATGGGATGGTGGTTCTTAGTGGCCAAAAACTAGGGCATCCTTTACCCTATAAGTGATGGTGTAGGGAAGCGCCAGACCCTCTACCCTTACCTTGGATTCTCTTCGGCTAACTTGGGGTGTCACCAGCTCTTCTGGGACATTTTTCTAGCACTCGCAAGAAATATTCTCAAGGCCGAGTTACTTTTGAGTGTGTGAGGACGTCATAGGTATTCTAGGATTTTGAGTATCACACACAAACAAACAAAACCATTTTTTCTTGATTGATCACATAGATTAAGTTAAAGGGAGAATTAATTTAATTTTTGCTTTGTTTTATGTATGTGGCCATAGATTTTTCATGATCATAGACTCAATCCCCTCAAAAAAAAATTAAAACCCATCCTAGTCGACACCCAAACGGTTCCAATGGAACCTCATCGATCCAGGCATCTTTTGGACCTCCCCCCATTATCGGGAGGGGTTCCAGGTCTTTCGCTGTTTAGGCGTCAAAGACAGAACATTGCCACAATTTTTGGTTCATCCTTTCTTAGAGCAACCTTAGTTGGGAACCCTAGTCGGTCTCCCAACACCACACCTCACACCACTCCCCCCTCGTCCCTTGGGGGGCAGAGGAGAGGATCCCATACGAGAAGCCAGCTAAATTCACAACAGGGTACATCACAAAATAACCCTCATTCTAACTAGAACTTCGTGTCTTCACACATTTCCATGGCGTCAAACTCATTTTCACCCTTTTTAGTGGTGTTGAATCTACTTGATTTAACCATTCTCACCAACGACCCCATCGCATACGACCCCAATTGGCCTCGCATGCCGACGAAGCTCCCTTCTGACATACCAAATTTTGAGGGGAAGCAAGTGGAAGGCCCAGGTAATCATATAATGACCTTTCACCTATGGTGTTCATCGAATAGCATCATTGATGATACTATTTGGTTGAGGCTATTTCAACACACTCTTACGAGAATGGCCGCGAAATGGTACGTGGAGCAGCCTCTTGCTTCACATGGAACCTTTAGCGCCCTCGCTACCATGTTCCTCACATACTTTCAGTTTCCCATTAACTACAATTCGGGAATGGAATTACTGACTCATTTTAGGCAATCCCCCTCCATCCATATCTCAGAGCTTCTTCATGAATGGAGGTGGCATCGCATTTTATGCAAATCTAAACTTGACGAACCAGTCCTTTTAGATTTATTTTTGAAAAATATGACTTCGGATATTTCAAAGGATGTGGCGCAGTGCAACCCCATATCCAAAGAGGACGGAATTAGTAAAGCCCTGCAGCTTGAACTGATCTATATGTAGTCAGGATAAATCTACAATATCCTGCCTAATGCCTCGTGCCTGCAATCTTATCAAGAATTTTCAGGCGCGTCTAACTCTGCAGATGGACTTATTGGGTCAATGACCCAAAGGTACCTAGGCAGCAGTAGTCAGGATCTCGGTTACACACATGGTTCTACCCAGAACATGTCTCAACCCAGATTACAAAGTAATCATATGCCAAAGCAAAATTTGACTAATAGGACACAAACATATCACTAAGGAGGACCTTATCCTCTGGCTGAGGGGACCTAGTACGCCGGAAGAAATACGGATGGAAGAGCTCCCCTCCAACGGCTAGGTGCAAACATGGGAGAGCATTATGCTTAGTCCCATGCACACAACCCACCTACGCAAAACAATGCACAAGTGAAATTTGTGCAGCTGTCCCAAAATCAACCACACCAGTATGATTATGAGAACTACCCTCCTAACGTGGTTAAGAAAATGAAAAAAAACAAGCCTAAAGGGAACCCTGGATAGAGGGGAAGCAACCAACAACGCCCACCGCAATCCCAGGCTGGAGGTAACTCCAACCGAATTCAGAACTAGGAGCGATGTAGGTTTTAACCCTGTACATAAATTATCTACGAACGAATCTTTAAAATAGAAATTAAACAATAGCGAGAGCATAAAACATAAAATAGATAAACATAGAGATTTTCCCCTGGATACCAAATCATGACGACCAGCTTAATTTTTCATTATATTCATTTTAGTATTACAACACATATATATACATGTCGAAGCATACATAAACCCCAAACCATTAACCCTAGATTAGAACATAACCATAGTTCCCTTGACCGGATCTACAAAATACCAGGGGCCGAAAACCATCATGCCCCAAGACCATGTGCAAACCCATGCAGAAAACCATGGGTGGGTCCACCCACCAGAAAATAACGACCAAAATTTTTTCTGGAGCACTGCCCCGGACCCCGATAGGGGGCGCTACCGCCCCCCCTGTGACTCCCCCATACATTGTGCCCAGCGCAACGTATAGAGGGGGCAATCATCATCCCCCCCCCCACCCCCACGTGACTAGTCATGGAAATAATATAACACAAACCCAACATTCTCCCACTTGTTGTTTTCTTTCTGCAGGGGGCCACAGGACAGCTGAGTCATTAGCCCAACTTTGCAACACCCATTGTTTCTCTACACCAAGAGAACTTATGAGTGCTCACAGACTTTTTCAATACATCTGGAACATTCTTCAAAGTGTCCACCTTTACCAGCAACACCCTTTTAGCTTCAACCATATATCTCACAAAATGATATTCAACATCAATGTGATTTGTCTTTGAATGATAAGCAGGGTTCTTAGCAAAGAAAATTGTACTTTGGCTATCACAGTCTATCCTTATAGCTTGCTGCACCAACCCCATACTTGAACAAAATCTCTACAACCAAACTGCTTCCTTGCTTGCATGAGTGGCTACCATGTATTCTGCCTCTGTAGTTGAAAGAGCCACTACAGACTATCTTTTACTCATCCAACTGACTGCACCTCCAAATAGGCTAAACACATACCCACTTTTACATCTTCTTTGGTCTAGATATTTAGCCTAGTCTGCATCAACAAAACCATGAATGTCCAACACTCTTTCCAATCCTGGTCTTCCCTGGTAGCACAAGCCATAATCACTAGTTCCATGCAAATATCTAAAAACCTGCTTCATTGCTGTCCAATTCTCCTTCCCTGGGTTTGACATAAACTTGATCAATACTCCCACTGCATGTGAAATTTCTAGTCTAGTACATACCATTGCATACATCAGGCTACCCACTGCATTTGCATAATGATCACGGGACATATCCTCCTCTTCTTCTTGTGTCTTGGGACGTTGTTCATCAGACATCTTTGTACCTACAGGAATCGAAACATTCACCAATTTACTATCCTGCATATTGAACCTCTCCAATATAGTCTCGACATACTTCCTCTGGTTTAACTAGAGCTTCCTCTTTGCCCGATATCTCTTAATTACCATGCCAAAAATATAGTTTGCAACACCAAGATCATTCATGTCGAATTTGGAGAACAGTTGGGTCTTCAAATCTTGGATAATTTCTTTTTCATTTTCAATCAACAACATATCATCCACATACAAGACCAAATAAATAACACAGTCATTAATTAATTTAAAATAAATGCAGTGATCCTCCTTGCTTCTGGTGAAGCCAAGTCCCCGTATATAGGTATCAAATTTTTGATACCACATCCTTGGTTACTGTTTTAACCCATACAAAGACTTCTTTAACCTACATACCAGCTCTTTCTTCCCCTTCACCATAAAGCCTTCAGGTTGTTCCATGTAGATCTCCTCTTCCAGATCCCTCTGAAGAAATTATTTCTTCACATCCATCTATTCTACCTCAAAATGAAATGGAACAACAATAGATAAAAGTAATGTAATAGAAGTAACTTTGGAAACAGGAGAAAAATATCACCAAAATCAATTCCTGGCACCTGGGAATAACCTTTTGCTACCAACCAAGCTTTGTATCTCTCCGCCTTGCCTTCTACATTCATCTTCTTCTTAAACACCCATTTTCTCCCGATGGGCTTCCTTCCAGCCAGCAACTCCACCAGATCCCATGCCTCATTTTTATGCAAGGATGCCATTTCATCAACCATGGCCTCCTTCCAGAGTTTTCCATCCTCTGAGTCTACTACCTCCCTGGCGGTTCTGGGATCATCATCAATTGTAGTTAAAGAAAAATTTGAACAGAAAGCATATGGACTATACCTTTCTGGTTGTCTTCTTTCCTGGATTATCTTCTAACAGCTGGAGTTTGTGGCTCTTCCTCTTCTGAGTCTTCTTCTGTTGTAGAGTCTGATTCATCCTCCATTAGCTCAAACTCTATATTCTCAGGTTCCTTTGGTAGGACTTCATGTTTAACAATATCTTTCACCTCTCTAAAAACCACATCTCAGCTATACACAACCTTCCTTGTTTCCGAGTTCCAAAGCTTGTAACCCTTTAAACCATCCTTATACCAAATAAAGATGCACCGTTCAGACTTATTATCTAACTTGCTCCTTTTCTCCTTTGGAACATGTACATATGCATCACATCCAAATACCCTTAGATGTGAAAGAGAGGGTTTCTTACCAGTCCATACTTCATGTGGAGTCTTATCCTCCAACGCTAATTAAGGTGATTTAATAACAAAGTAACATGCAGTCTCCATTTCCTCTGCCTAGAATTATTTTCCTAACTCGGTACCACTGAGCATGCTTCTTTCCTTTTTCATCAGCGTTCTGTTCATTCTTTCTGCAACTCCATTTTGCTAAGGTGTGTATGGAGTAGTATTCTGCTGTGATATACCACACTTCTTATAAAACTCTTCAAATTCCTTCTTGCAGAACTCCCCACCATTATCTGTCCTCAGCACCTTTATCTTCTTCTCTGTCTGGTTTTCCACCAGAGCCTTAAATTATTTGAATCTGTCAAAGACTTCAGATTTCTTCCTCAAGAAATATATCCATGTATTCCTTGAGAAGTCATCTGTGAGTGAAACATAGTACACAGACTTACCCAGTGATGGAACCGACATAGGTCCAAATAGATCATTTTGCACAAGCTCTGATATCTTGTTTGCCCTCTTAGCACCAGAAGGAAAACTCACCCGATTCTGTTTCCCATATACACAATGTTCATAGAAATCAAAATCGAGAAAGCTATTAGACATATCTTCTACCATACCATTTCCATACAGTATCTGAAGGCCCTTCTCTCCAATATGTCCAAGCCTTTGATGCCATAGCATGGTCTTTTCTCTAAAGACCGCTAGGATTTCCACTCCACTTTCAGGAACCCCAGAATTGTTGCACCCATCAATAACAGTGCTTCCCTAAAGCTTGTACAGAGTTCCAATGCAAACTCCATGCATTAATACCAGTGCTCCCCAAACCATCTTACAATTATCTTTCTCAAACAATGTTTTCACACCTGCATCATCCATCTTGCTTACAGAAATCCGATTTCTGGCCAATGCAGGAATGTACAGAACACCAAGAAGTGTTCTAATCCTTCCACCTTGCAGCTTCAGCTTGAATTTTCCACGTTCGACGAATCTGGTCTTCCTATCATCACCTAAGAAGACATCACTGCCATCATATTTCTCATACTCGCAGAATCACTCCCTATGGGGAGTGAAGTGAAAGGATGCACCCGAGTCAATCTACCATGACTCATGATCTACATGTGTATTTGAATAAGAAGCCAAATACACATCCCCACCTTCATCTGAGGTGGTTTTTTCCTCTGCAGAAGGAGCATCATCAAATCCCTTTCCTTTCTCAGGAGCTTTAGATTTGTAGTCCTCTTTGTAGTGCCCTTCCTTTCCGCATTTCCAGCACACCTTTACTAACTTTCCAAGAGATTTAGATCTCCCTCTAGATTTAGATATCCCACTCGAAACGTTATTTTTGTTTCTGTTCTAGGACCTTCCTCATATAGATAAGGCATCTCCATTCTGACCCTCCATAGTTATTTGTCTCATTTCCTCTAATAGCAAGGCTGAGACAATTTCATCAAAATTCAAGGTAGTTGTATTGCTACCTATTGTAATAACCAGATTGTCCCATGAATCTGGTAGAGAACACAGCAAAATGATGCACTTATCTTCATCTGAGATTTTAATATCAATAGATAAAAGTTGACTTACCACAGTATTGAAGGCATTTAGATGCTCTGTCACCGAGTCCCCATCCTTCATCCTCAGGTTATACAACTTTTTCCGCATGAAAAATTTATTGACCAGAGACTTAGATTGGTACAAAGTCCCAAGTTTGTCCCACAAGGTCTTCACCATAGCTTCCCCAGATACATTAAAAAATATTGAATCTGAGACACACAACCTTATTGTGCTCTTTGCATTCCGATCCAGTTTCTTCTAGTCTTCATCTAACATTTCCGTTGGTTTAGTACCCAGATCTACTGCGATCCACTGGTCCTTATCCACCAACAGATCCTCCATCTTGAGCTTCCAAAACTCAAAAATCTGTCCATTAAATATCTCGATCTCTATCTTCCCGCCACTTGCCATCTTCTTTCACTGCAAGAATTGATCCCGTAGATCTCCCACTGAATAGGGTCTACCTCAGGTCCGAGAAAAAAACCCCTCAGCAGCAAAGGCATCCCCTTGAAGCCGGAACTGCTCTGATACCAAATGTAGGTTTTAAACTTGTACAGAAATTCTCTACAAAGAAATATTTAAAAAAACAAATAAACAATAGCAAGAGCATAAAAATTAAAACATATAAACACAGAGATTTTCCCCTGGATCCCAAATCGGGACGACCAACTTGATTTTTCATTATATTCCTTTTAGTGTTACAACACATATATATACATGCCGAAGCATACATAAACCCCAATCCATTAACCCTGGATTATAACATAACCATAGTTCCCTTCACCGGATCTACAAAATACCAAGGGCTGAAAACCATCATGCCCCGAGACCATGTGCAAACCCATGCACAAAACCATGGGCGGGTCCGCCCACTGGAAAATAAGGACCAAAATTTTTTTTCGGGGTGCTACCTTGGACCTCGATAAATGGGGCTACCGGCCCCCCTATTACCCCCCCATGCGTGACTAGTCATGGAAAGAATATAACACAAACCCAACAAGCCAATAAATTCCTAAAGGCAAGGAAAACGGCCTCCTCTATGAACAAACCATTCTTGTTCAATATGTGGTGAGTACGGGCACTATACTCACCACTGTCCTGAACTACCTGAGCTTAAAAAGCTACAAAGCAACCGAGGACAAGGAGGATCTTCCCAGCAAACTGTAATGATGTAAGAACCCTTCCCCCATCAAGGTATAGTCAGCACTGAGTAACAAAACCCAGACAATTTCGGTAAAAACAACCATGAAACCTACATGGCTGGGGAAGAAATGTTTTTCCAAACTCGGAATCGCAGCTATGACACCCCACCAGACACCAATACATAAGGGGCTAGTACAAGTGCACCGACTACACCTTTTACCATTCCAAAGATCCCTATAGAACTATTGCCAATAATGGTAAAAGGGCCTAATAGGCGAGCAAGTAACTAGTCCAAACCAACCCACAGTTATAGCATCGTAGATGACTTAGCTCAATCACTTGCTGCTATGTCCACATTGGAAGTAATATATTCATGCGCAAAGCAACAAAAATCCCTACTTTTCGCATTAGGTGCTATCAACCCTTCTGATACGCGCATGATAGCTTTTGACTTAGACAAAGCTACCCCTAGGCTTCCCTCCATGGTCGCCTTCTAGATACTAGCATCGATACAGAATATCACTATTCACCAATGTGTCATTGATGAGGGTGTGTCCAGATGCATCATGTAAAAAAATGTGTGGCAGAAGTTAGGATCCCTCGAACTCAAACCTTCCGTCATCACACTCAGAGCATATGACGATCATCCCTTAACCCCTGTCGGCCTCTTCCAAAATGTATCAGTCTACTTAGCCAGTAAGAAGGTCCGCATAGACATCAAAGTATTGGACGCTCACTTGGATTACAATAAACTACTTGGGCAGAGTTACATGTATGCCATGTCTTCCATAGCATCCTCCGTCTTCCGCATCATGATGTTCCCCCACGAGGATCAAATCATTACGGTAGACCAGCTGATGCATAGTGAAAAGCATCCCCTAACCAACACATATGTAATTCTACCCTACATAGATACAACCATGGATGGTATTTCACTGTATCAAGAATATGGCCCTGGCCAATTCAAACCATTGTCCATCCTAGGGTCATTCCTAAGAGATCCTCCCATTATCCCTGAGGTGTCGCCCGATGCCTCAGGGGCCCCGGTGTGCATGATGTCCACATCAAGAATCGAAGTGAGTCAGGACACGGAATGAAGCGGTAATGACACTGAGGCATCAGCCACAGTAGCCTCTGTATCCTACATCGTCTCCCAAACCCCTTTCCTCTACCCACCTCCTGGTTTCGACTCCCAACAGGTTTTGGCGACAGTGGTGTTGCCCAACATATCGTTGGCATTCCCAGTTTGGTACCTCATTTCCCCTTTCAGAATAGGAACCACAAATGTTAATACCATAGGGTTAAAGCCCCTAAAACCCAAGGAGCCCCAATCTACCAAAGAAATGGTCGGAACCGCCCCTGCAAGCAAAGTTTCCATTGCGAAACTGGTTACCATGGACAAGAAAATTGCCAAGAGAGAAAAGAAAGTGGTGACCCTCACCAAGCAAAGGGAGTCATCAGCCTATGCTATATGTGATGTAATAGGCCATCCTACCCATGTATGTCTGGAGTTGGATGAGTTAGAACCACTCCTTGGCTCCGAAGCAGGCACCTCAACGCCGCGTTCCCATAAAAAGGAATCGGCCACCAAAAGTATAGGAAAACTGCTGTGTACCAATCACACATGCATACTCTGTGGCATCTATGTGAACTACACCTATCATTGCACATAGGTCCCGCAATATAGGGACACCTTACATGCGGTCGAGCGATCCTATCAAGAGAATCCCTCCATCCAGCCCATTAATGATGAGCTGTGTACCATCTTATATTTACAAGAGGAGCATAGATTCGTAGAAAGACCCCCAGTAATGCCCATTATACGTTGTATGCTATGCGATGAATGTGGCCACTACCTCGAAGAGTGTTCCGCATTGGAACTCATTCACAGATGGTATCCAATCGAAAGGGTTTACTACGTGGGGCTACGGGCAACACAATTCACATGCCCGCTATGCGCGACAATCACCTTTTGGAGGATTTTCACTACATACCTTGCTTTCGGCTAGCCCTGCTAGCCTCCATTCAGCCATACTTCATCTTTCCCAAGAAGATGATATGCATGCCGAGTCCACAGGTAGCTCCATGACCCAAGCAGAGGAGATGAGCAGGTCTATCATGTTCTTGTTAGCCGAAGAATAGCCTAATAGGGAACCCCTAGTTACCCCTAACCACACTTCACGAAAGACACCTGCATGCACATTATGAAAAAATATGGACCATATAGTGATCCATTGCCCTGACTTAGCAGCATTGCGACGTTGGTTCCTTGCCTAGCCTGAGACCAAGCATGATGGGACTCCCATATCACAGATATTTTTCCTAATATGTAAGGGTAATAATTACGACCGAAATTGTACTTATGTCTCACTGATCCGTCCCACTATCGACATGATTAATTCTGTAGAAAAGAGAACGGATGATCTCCCAAAATGGCATAAAAGATACATCACCGGCTCAATGTCCCCACCACCGCAATGATGTGTCAAGACTGATAAGACCACACACCAACCACGTGTGCCCTAGGCAAAGCCTAGGATAACATGCAACCTATGTGATCTAAACAATCACTGAGTCAACCAATGTAGAGAACTCAAGCCCCTTGCAAACAGTCTCCGCATAGTCTCGTCTCTACCTCAAAAACTTCTCTCTAATGAAGAGAAGATCACACGCACTTATTGCCGAATTTTCTCACACTTTCATCATACGTTTAAGTGTGCACATCTCCCTAAGCTGAGAGCATCTTGAGCGACATTAAGCCTACCGGCTACCAAAGAGGAAGACAAGTCTAAACCAACGACACGAAAATGGAAGCAGAAGACAACCTCTTCCACAACTGACCCTTTCTAAGCGTCCACATCAGGGACATCGAGTAGCATAGAATCTCACACTATCTACTCTGTCAGCACTGTGATACTGTGCATCATTTTCACTGGCCAAGATCACACACCAAAGTTATGCCCACTAATGAAAGCATTCAGGCACCTCTATGATAAGAACAAATTCCACCTACTGGAAATTGACTATCCTAGGGGCAAACCAGACCTTATGCTCACACATGACTCCTTTACCGAGATCCTTCCCCCGCTACATGCTAGTGAAACAATTCACCACATATGACTTGTAGCATTGCATGGCCAAGATAGGATTCCAACCACCCCCTCGTCCTAGGATTTCCAATTTATTCTTGTCGCAAAAGACCAAGGTACCTTATGCTTTTGCATTGATTTCTGCAAGATCCCAAACTTGCACGTTGCCATCGAACTCCTTGATGACACCCAGCCTCTAGAACAATGCCTAGTACAACTAGAGCTAGTTAACAAAAGTTGGCGACAATCACTGAAACACAATGAGGCCCATAAGAAAAGGGTGAAAACATCATTCGATCGGCACATAACCCCTTACTCATTTCCGAGGGCGAGCTATTCCTTCGCTACAATGTCACAAAAGAGGCCTTAGGGCCAGGAAAGTTTGAAACCTTGTGGAAAGGACCAGATATCATCAAACATTGTCTCCGACAGGGGGCATACATATTGGTGGAATCGGACGGGACCTACCTCACTAACCCCATCAATGGCATGTACCTCAAGAAGTTCTACCCATAAGGGCCCCAGCAACCCTTATCCCCTAGGGTTAGTGTACACAAAAATCTCAACACCAAAATATTTTTGAGACGAAGACCTATGTGCCACCATGGATCACCTACTTGAACCCTATTTCGGATTTGCTGATGGAGCATCACGATGGTATCAAAACATAGCTACAGCCTCCTGGGTCATCTACCACCCTGACTGACCACCACTGTATTCAAATGGTGTGCACATCGGATCAGCAACCAAAAATCAGGCAGAATATGATGTCGTTATCGGACTTATGTGCGAGGCCCTCCATCAAGGAATCTACCATATGCATGTCTACCTCGATTCCCAGTTAGTAGTATCACAGTTAAACCAAACATTTGAAACTAGAGTCGCAAACCTATTTAGAAAATATTTTCGTGCCAAAATATTAAGCAGAGAATTTGATTACATTACATTTTCACATGCATCAAGGAATCAAAACCAAGCAGCTGATTGCATAGCTAACAATATCCTAGACTAAAATGCATCGCAAAGAAACCATCATCCATAAAAAACCAAAAACATAGATATCCATCAGTATAACAAAAAATACATAAACTGAAATAGATAGCATAACATGTAGAGCCGCTAAAATATCTCTCATATATATATCAAAAAATATGTGTATCTAAGTACAAAAATAGTATCGCTAGCCCGATTGGCCAGCCCAAAGATACAAATGTCGTCAAAAATAAGGGAAGCATCCTCATAAGGACCAAAATATTTTCGTGCCAAAAGATTAAGCAGAGAATTTGATTACATTACATTTTCACATGCATCAAGGAATCAAAACCAAGTAGCTGATTGCATAGCTAACAATATCCTAGACTACAATGCATCGCGAAGAAACCATCATCCAGAAAAAACCAAAAACATAGATATCCATTAGTATAACAAAAAATACATAAACTGAAATAGATAGCACAACATGTAGAGCTGCTAAAATATCTCTCATATATATATCAAAAAATATGTGTATCTGAGTACAAAAATAGTATCGCTGGCCCGATTGGCCAGCCCAAAGATACAAATGTCGTCAAAAATAAGGGAAGCATCCTCATAACGGTCATCGCCAGAACAATTGTCGCCACTACAATAGCTACTCGTCGTAGAGTGTACCGATAATCCCTCTCACGGGCCATCACTATCTCTAGCCAAGCCTCCTCTAAGTCTTCCATGAAACCACGAGCAGGCATCCCCTAGGTCAAGAAGTCCACTCGACCCCGGAAATTCTCTAGAGCGGCCACCTGAGTCGTAAGTACTGCAATGCATGCCTCAGCCACATCTGCACGAGATCGCTTGGCCACAACCTTAGCTGCAGCCGAGCTGCTGCCCTCACCAGAAGGGCCAACTTTGTCCCCGCCAAGTCCACTGACATCACCACCCGGTCCACCTCTGCCACCTCCCTCCTAACCACCTCTAGGTCTTAACGGAGGATTGTGGCCCACCATACAAGCCACTGGGCAACCTACCTCGCCAATATCTGCACGAGGAACCAAAAAAATGTCAGTGTAAAAAAAAAACACCTAAGTACATAAAGACTTGAACAAATGCAGAATAATATAGCACATACCTGCAGGACCCCAAACATAACCGAATGGGAGACCGATATCTGGATCACCCTAAAAGTCCATCCCTGCATACGGGTATGGAAAAAACATCTGCTGGTTGGCCTCAAACCAGTCCTCTGTCGTGTCATTCCAATAATGACCCACCATGCCACCAGCGCTGCACAACATCACTGGAGCCCACCTCCTCATGCTTGGCTCCTACGGCCCCCCAAGCAATACCACAACAGGCCTCAACAACACCACCCTCTCATACATAATGTTGCACAAGATGCTAGCGTATGAAAATGAATTGGATCCAAGTTTGACCCTATTCAATTGTGACACCATACCATCAATACATAATGGGAGAAATCGAAAAAATGGCCATTCCTCAAATGACGTAAAGCCCCCACGTGTGGGCCCGATGCCCGATGTGGAGAAAATGACCCTGCAAGTCACACAATAATGGCGAAAGAACACCACCCGGCCACATCTGTCACTGATGCAATATTGATGCACCCCTTAGTAAGAGGCGCACCACCATAATGCCTCCTTTGGAACCTATCTAGGTTCACTCTCCCAGTAGGGAGTGGATACCTCAGTGCCTCACCCTGAGGCAGTAACCTGGTCACGAAGTATATATCCGTCTCCGGACGGATAATCAAGTTCGTCCCCCTCAATACGAACATATTGTGCCTCCTGCGCCAACGCTGTATAATGTAATGTAACAGTCAGTCTTGTGACTGAAGGAACTAGTTCTCAGCAAATTTCAGAAGGCCCCATGCGGCCAATTGATGACGCGGCCCAGCATCAGTAGCCAGAGTGGTCCAGATCTCGAGCCAATCTTGCTCTCTCCACACTAACATGCCAAACAACAGGAACCCATCAATACAAAGAAAAACACCAAAACAGACAAAAACCCAAGTTTTCTCTGTCACACCACCCTTTGCGCGCCTGTCTCTTAGACAAGTGTGCCCTCGTTCATCAGTTTCCTAAACAGGCCCGCCCTTGCGCGAAAAAAGGAGGGAACAACGTGCCCTTGTGTGTCTGTCCCCCAGAAATGCATGCAAGAGGGGCACCTCTTTGCCTAGACCGCCCACGCAATCTACAGAAAAAATCCTTTTGAGGCTGTACAGACCCAATTTTTATGGCCCCCAGCACCATCAAGCTGAAAAAATTGAAATGCAGGATGTCATGAAAGTTACCTCAGCATAATATCGCTAATCCCTAGTACACAGGCTGATCATAACAGTAAGAAAGGCTCTGCAATCACCTTTGATCTCCCAAAACTCAGCAAGTAAAAATGAATAGGATTAGGGCCATAATCCCATATTTATTGCCCTTTTCCAGAATTTTGGAGGTCAAAAGGTCCATTCCACAAACCGTAAGTTGTACCATCATCAGTATGCCATGACGAACGGAAGCGATGCCACACATTCACTTTCTGAAAAAATATTTTTTTCAGTGCTACAAGGTATGCACCCTCCCATATTCCTTTCCAAAGTTCATGTATTTCAATAATATTTTATGAAAATAAGATGCTTTCACTTGAGGTAGTCTTTTTTGTAGGTAAAAACCGCAAACCGTTCGCAACACCATTCACTGAAAGTTCCAGAGTAGGTATCATTCTACCCTTAGCATGATAGATTCCCATAAAACTTTGCATATCCTGACATCATTTCTCCATCAGAAATAAACCTTAGGGTCCCCATACCTGACCACGTTTATCACCACCTCACGCTGCATATGATAAACATCCGCGTTGGTCGGTAGAGCCTCCCCTCCATGGCACTCATCACCCAAAGTAGACCATATATGATAGCACAAGTGATGCCATGGCCATACCATTTCAGTTTGGGAAGCACCTCATGCCCATCCATCTATCTTACATAAGGTCAAGTTTACCATTCAAACTCAAACCCCCCTTCCCAGACGACTAGGTTGTACAAGTAGATTGAAAGTGCATCCCTGCACATCACATTTTGCCCACCATTCCTCCATTAGCATAATCCCATCTGCGAAATCTTCGACTTCATCAACCCCATAGATGAGACCAACCAATGGGACCCCTATCCCCAGCAAAACACCATCCTCACACTGTCAGTGAGTGACCCTCTTTCATTTTTTTGGGTACCTGTATCTGTGTTTTGTACAAACCAAACCCCATTATTTTATTCTTTTGGTAAGTGTACAAATATCGCAAACGATGCCCTTCGCCACTTCGCCCTCATATTTCATCTTTTCCCCCATGGTAGTAGTCCCCCATTTCCTTTGGTTGAATTATTTTACCCCCATGCACGCACCATCATGACATTCATAGTCAGTTCACACCCTCCCTGGAAGTCCTATCGACTCCAGGGATTTTCCCTCCAGAAATAACTATGACTGTCGCCAAGCTTCTCAAGTATACTTCGACCTTGGGCCACTGAATCCCCATCATCCATTTTTAGTCACCTCTCACCAACATGCCTATATTGAACTCATCACATCAAGGTCCCTGACCCCTCTAGTCGGCGACCCATGGTTCGGTTAAGGCTTCTTTTTTGTCGACCTCAACACCTCTTTTCCAAAAAGGAAGCGGTACCTTGGATGACTCCTCCCCATGCAAAAGGGGTATCCTTGGGTGGCACTGTGGGAGACATCATTGTCCACAGATGTCATCGATCCTCTTGAAAATTGACCATAGCAAAAGCTTTCATGTCACGATGGTATTGTACCTTACAACCATTGCACTTTGATCAGATATGTCGAAGACCCATGCCTCCATAAGCGTCTCTGACAACAATGCTTACATGGGAAATTCCCAGCTAGTACACATGCGTACATAGCACAGTGATATTCCATACCAATATTACGCATATGGGTACCACATTCCACCTATCATCAAATAAAAATGCCCCTGAGGGCATCAACAGTTGTCGTCAACAACCACCAGCATCACCACCATAGTAGTGGCACAAACAGCACATGTATTTGTCAATTTTGTTTAACTAGCCATAGCATCACGAGCATGGGACATTCCCACCTCGTTGAAATTTTGTAAATATTTTTATATTTTTGTCCACTTGCAGGGGGCCCCTTAGGCCATGGTTATCTCAGAAACAGTGCAAGGTGTTGTTAATTCCAAAAAACACGCAAACCTCTCTCTCTCTCTCTCTGCATACGATACATAAAAGAAACTGTAATGTATTTCGGCTATACGGTTCTTCCTAGACCTCACACATTAGGGGGCAACTGTAAACACTGGAAAATCATACAACAGAAGATGACATCAATTAATGTCGAGCCTAAGGATTTACAGGGCAGGAACACATTATGGAATCAAGAAGTATTTAAATCTCTAAGGTTTTGAGAAAATCAGATTTGAACTAGTCATAAATGTTGAATTGTGCGCTTTATCCTTCAAGAAGAGTGCCTTCTGCATGCCTTTTTGCCTGATAAGCAGGCATTCCTAGAAATGGAAAAAATTCACTTTTCGAGACCACACCAAGAAAAGGACAGTTACTCCTTGTGTGAAAGTCGCCTAAGGACGGCCACCAACGCCTCCTTAGACAACATGTGAGCACACAATGTAATCACACCCGTCCCTTGGGTCACTATCAATCATGTACCAAGGGAGGGAAGGAGGATTTGAAACTCACCTATATAAACCCACCAATAGATGAAGAAAGGGTGATCACACTGTTATGCTGGCCAAAGTTGCCCAAGCAACACCAGCATTGTGTGTGACCCAGAGTTGGAGCTAAAGAGGACTCGATAATTGGCCACCCAATATCTTAGTCCACCATAGCAGAGAGAGAGAGGGAGACTGCATCAGAGGCAGAGCTTGGAAGGTAACATCCTTGCATCGAGACCTAAAGCCATTACTTAGGGGCGCTTTCGCAAGTGGGTAAAATTTATTCTTCATTTCAAATGTTTAATAAGAAGAGGCCATCGAGCCATCATTTGCATTATTATCATTTTGACTCTCTATATAGCTTCTGTATATTTGTGTTTTAGTTATTAGTTTAACCAGAGCATACTTTAGCATACTATTTCCATTAAGTTTTATGCTTTTGATCTCCCCCACTTTCTTCCTGTTACCAATAGTTTAATGTGTAGACCACACTCTTTAAGCTGGTGCAATTTCATACACTCGTGTGACTAATCCACCACAACAACCACCAATCTAAAATCCCTCACTTTACTGTAGCTAATTCTACAACTGCCCAACAACATGTAGACAAGATGAATGATGCATTTGACTACAAAGAAATAGAAGAGGAGACTATAAAAATGAGAATGTTTGCCCAAATTTTAGGAGGGGAAGCAAAGAAATGGTTCAAGAACTTAAGTCCCAATAGCATTCATGATCTCCCTTCACTTTATCAAACATTCATAAACAAGTGGGAGACTAAGAAAAACCCTCTTCAAATCCTATCAGAGTATGATAACCTTAAGAGAAATGTTTGGGAAAGTGTCCAAGACTACTGCACTAGGTTCAATAGTGTATATAATGCACTCCCTCCCCACATGAAACCCCGACCAGGCCTAGCCTTAGTAAAATTTCCGGATGGATTTGATTCAGACATGTCTTATCAATTAAGAGAAAGAGATACCCTTACCTTAGAATACATGAAAAGGGGAGTAGTAAGTGTAGAAGCCAACCTAAATGAAAAAAAGGGTTGGATTGAGAACATAGAAGAAGGTTACATACAAAGAGGAAACTATAGCCTCCACATATGATGCTAAAATTGATAGCCTAGTTAGAACAATGGAAAGGATGATGGAGAGAATCAACTTGAATGAAAGAGCACCTCCTAGGGAAAACCAAAAAAACCCTCAAAACAAAAATAGAAACCAAAAATTCAGAAGACACCCTCCTCAAATTAGACAAAGATAAAATGACCAGCAAATCAGACCTCCTTTCCAAGAAAACTATGTAGATGAAGAGGAAAGAGAGACTGAGGAGCCAGAAGAAAATCATGTAAATCTAATAGACTCCAATAATGAGGATTATGTTTTTCTCACAAAAGAAGAACAAGGTCTATTTTCCTCAAACCAAACTAAAAGAACTTATGAAGATTCTGAAGAATACAAACTAGGGTTTGAAAATGCCATCATGGAGGTTCATAGGAAGTATGACCTTAGAATTGGTAAAACACAAGGCATCCCTAAAAAGAACAAATCAAAAATTTCAGCTAGGAAGACCCCTGAAAACAGTCCTAGAAAGACAGCAGAAAATACAAACATAATGACTAAGAATGATGATCAAAGAAAAAACAAAATCAACCAACTTAATGGTGACCAAATCTGCCCTAGTACATCAACTAGTGGCCTTGAAAAATCTGCTTTAACTAAGATCCAAAATAAAACTCAGCAAGATAAGGTTGCTGAAAAGACCATGTATGGTAAAATTGATGTAAATATGCCAAGAACACAAACACCATTCAGTATTGAGGGAGAAATTGCCAAAATAAAAATAGCCATACCCCTTACTGAACTGGTGACTCAAGATCTATATAGATCTCAAGTTTTGAAAGCTTTAAACATAGGAAATGACATTGATACTCTAAATCTAGCTGATGAAAAGCTAGACTTGTTGTTTGGACCAGAAGTAGAGGGAAAATTCCAAGAGGGAGTTGTGCCTCCATTCTATGTTAGTCTGAACATTCATGGAAAAATCTTACACAATGCTATGCTAGACTCTGGTGCTTCGCACAACCTTATGCCAAAGGTAGTGATTGAGATATTAGGCCTTGAAATAACCAAACCATACAAAGAATTGTACTCTTTTGATTCAAATAGAGTTAAATGTCTGGGCCTGATCAAAGATATGTGTGTCAATCTAGCACAAATACCAGCTAAGAGCCTAGTCATGGACATTGTAGTGGCTGACATTCCCTTGAAGTATGGCATGCTTTTATCTAGATCATGGGGATCCAAACTCCAAGGAAACCTCCAAATGGACATGACATATTCTACCATTCCATTCTTTAACCAAACAATAATACTATATAGAGAATCTCACATGAAATACATGGTAAGCAGTCAAGATGGGCCAAACAACACCCCTCTCTCTTCTATCCATTTAGACCTTGACTCATTCATATTGTACAATGAAGATGAAATTAATGAACAAGTAAATGAAAAAGAGGAAGAGCAAGACCTGTTAGAATAGCCAAACCAAACAAAAAATGAAGAACATGATAGCCAAAACCCTAGTAGTCATGAACAACAACATAGTGGTGAATATGAACTTGAAACACTTTTTAACATGAGCTTTGATGGCTCTTGTGGCAAAGCTATTTTAGGAGAAGGTGTTTGGATACACAACACCAATGAAGGTAACTCTTACAAACTGGATTTTTCATGTACAAAAAATATTGAAGTGTATGAAGCTCTTCTCTTAGGGTTACAAATGCTAAAAAGTATATGAGCTAAGAGGATTTCTGTTCTAGGAGATTCTGAGCTAATCATTAGGAAAATCAAACGAGGATATTCAGCCAAGAATCGTAGGCTAAGACAATATAGAAATTCTGCCTTGGACCTCCTAAAGACATTTGAAAAATATGAACTTACCTCTGTCCCAAGAACTCAAAACATACCTGCAAATGAAATAGCCTTTGCTGCCAGCACTTGTCAACTACCTCATGCTAATGAAAAATACATAGTAAAGTTCAAGTACAGACTAGAAGTCCCTGATAACATAGATTATTGGCAAGTATTTGAAAATTAAAAATAGATTGAAGACTTTTTGCAGCCCAAAACCAAGTTTGAAATGCCAAAATTAGACTCAGATCATCAAAAGGACTGCCCTTTTGAGGAACAACACACAAAACAGAGTCGCCTTATCTTGCTGATATAAATATACAAGAATACCCTCATGAGCCAGAATTGTGGGAAGATTTAGACAAAAGGGACCTTGAAGTATTGCAATGCAAATGTAACTTATTGCCAAGAGGTCTTGCCCCCTTAGAAGAATTGTTTGATTTCAATGATTTTTCTAGAAAGCCTAAGATGGAATCTACCGAAACTGATGTAGAAGAAAGAAACATAGGTAGTGAAGAAGACCTTAAAGTTATCAAGCTGTCCAAAACATTTCCACCCCTTATAAAACAAAATACATTGAGATTTTCAAAGAGTTCAAAGATGTGTTTGCATGGGGCTATGAGGACTTGAAGTCCTATGACACAAACATCATTCAGCACAAGGTCCCTCTCAAGGAAAACCAGAAACCATTCAAGCTGAAATTGCGTAGGATAAACCCTGTCCTAATGCTTCTAGTTGATAAAGAAATAAAAATGATGTATGATTCTGGAATAATAGTCCCACTCAGGTGCTCAGAATGGGTCTCAAATCTTGTGTCACTGATGGATTTTATGATGAAGCCCTGCATATTCCTTTCCACATGGTAGGTCTTGCACATATTCAGCGGTGTCCCCTTCATATTTATTTCCCACACACTCTAGAGGGTGTCGCCCATTCATGGGAAGGCCCGTGATTCTATGAACCAACGTAGCAGCTATGTGGACCCTATCTCGAATCCACAGGCATCCATTGTGAATTAGGGCGAGCAGCTGTTAGGCCAATCAATCCGTGACGTTGTAGTGGCCAAAGTGGGGCATACGCAGTAGGTTCAAGAGCCCGGATTCAACCAATCTACTTACCCAGTGCTAAAGAACAACTGTGACCTCGTTGTTCACGTAAATTGTGTCGAAGTAAAGTGCGAGGGTAAGCTCAGGGAAAGCTTCATAATTCGCCAAGTCGTGATCGTCAAATTTAACTTCATGGAGCTTCCCGCAGGGGTCACTCAAGACAGGGACTTCTCCCGGGGTTAGCAGCATCTACAGATAGGTAACCAAGCCATCAAGGTTCTTTGGTGTGCACGTTGAGGGCCTGCATAGGTGGATGAAGGCAGGTAGCCAGTTGATCAGATTGTCAGCCAGGGCTTCCTCCTGCGTAGCCTAAGCCTAAGCCATTGCTCGCAGGGACTTGGCATGCCTTGGGGAGGTCCTAGGCTTCCCTGAAGCCCATTCCACAACTTTAGGGGCTTCCTTGAGCCCTGTGTCTACAACTTTCCCTTACTGGTGACCGGTGTTGAGGGCACTTCTTCATCCTCAAACCCAATCTCCATTACTTCCTCAACATCTGGGGCAGTAGGTGCCAAGGGCTCAGCCGGGTTAGTGGTTGTCATCTTAGCACAGAAGATGAATCCCGACTCTGGGTGGCTACTATCAGTAGGGGGAGGTTGATCTGACATGAGAGGAACATTGCAGACCCGAAAAATCTTACAGCTCAGGCTCACGCGAGATAAAGAGGATACGCACAAGTTATGCAAGTGAGACAGAACCCTTGTTGGAGCTATACAACCCCTTTTATAGTGCCTATGGGCATCCAACGGTAGGTTAAAATTGACTTGGAACTTACCAGAAGGTAAACGATTAAAAATCCTCAAAATCTGCCCCATTAAATTCCAGCAGCCCACTCCTTTTAACAGTAAGTTTTGCTTTTTACCAGAGGTTACTGTGCCAATGGATAGTTTTCGCACCTCCTGTATGCTTGGTGTTTCTGATACGCTTGGTTCAAACACATGCACCTCCTACACACCTTCCCCCAACATAGGCTTAATTCCTAAGTACTTCAAACCCAAATGTATATTTGCTCAGCCTGTGTCATCGCAACAGAACCGGGCCGCCTTCATGAGAAAATCTTTCAGTGGTGCTATGATCATTGCATATTTCCAAAAAAAATTTCTATAATAACCTACGTGGCTGAGAAGTGAGCGCAGCTGCCCCTTTGTTGTGGGAGTTGGCGGATATATGATATTCGCATCCCCAATTTTTGCCACCGTGGGGTGCATCTCAATGCTATCCATTCGCAACCCAAGTGGTCTGGTAACCATGCGCACCCTGTTCCATTTTGAGTAGGACCCTCTCGTGGATCATTCTTAACTTCTGTTGGAGCTAGGCTACAATATTTGATCATGCTTGGTGTCTGTGGCTACCAATTGGGTATTTTAGGTGTGACACACAGGTGCAATTCACCCCATGCTACAGTGTCAATGTTCTGCAGAGTTGTGTCAAGCGCCTCTGTCCCGCCTATTAATCCAAATGTTCCCAGAAATTCATCCCTCAAAGTTTCCCAATGGTGGGTGCACCGATGGAGCTCCGCATCTAAGTACCATGCAGTGGGAAGTGGTCCTAGGGCAGGAATAAGAAGATGAACCTGCTCCTGGGCAATTCTATCACACCATTATTTTATCCAAGCGGACATATATTCATGTGGATCTTTGAGTCCAAGGAACATTTTTACTCACACATTGGCTAGGGCCTCAAATCATAGAATAATCACATTTTGACACTCCTCCCAATCCTGGAACACCTCCTCATGTGTTACCCACCATTGTGCAGGTGATCCACGCATGGCCATCTTACAGGCACATAGTCGTTGTTCTTGGGGAACCTCGGCTTAGAATGCCCTCAAAAAGTCCCTAACATTACCAGAACTATCAAAATAAGGTAGATTTTTTACCTCCGAGGAGATGCATCGGAAGTTCTTCATGATCCGAAGACATCGCAGCGCAGAGACATCATGTAACCAGTTTTGCCAATTCTCTATCTCCCCATCAGAGTCGGAGAAACATTCACTGTCCTTTGTTGGAAATACTGTGAGCGGGGGTGAATCAGTATTTCTTTCAATTAGAGAATTAGTTAATCTTCAATTATTATTAGTGTTTGTACAATGATAGAAAAAAACAAAAGGAACACAAATGCACACAGTTTTTAAGGTGGAAAACCACTCCGGGTCAAAAACCACCTAATGCTTTTCTAATAATTCTTTTCAACTACAATTGAAAATAAAGCTCCAACTTCCTAGAATCTAGAAAAAAATTCTTCTCCAGCTCCCACTGGATGGATGCTCCAATGCCCAAGATTCTTCAGTCGTCACTAAATGGATGCCTCAACACCCAATGAGCTACAACTCACCCTAGCACCACCCTACCACCCTATAGATGAATAAAAGAATAATGGACTCCCGTACCAGGGAAAATGGTCCACTTTACAATGATATAGAATGATGTAGAAGAAGAAGATATACTAGACCATAAACCCAACTTTGACACAACCACCTAAAGATGATCCTAGACCTCCCAACACTGCCTCTTCAACCCTTGGCAAATAGACACTAGTACAATTTGTACAATAACGTATTTACAATGACTAAGTACAATGATACCTTTACAATGATTGTATGCAGTGCTGCCCACTTGAAGACTTCATATGATGAACTTCTTATTTTTTTTATGCACCTTGGTTGCTGCTCTTGTCATGCTACCCTTTGCTACACCTTGTTTTGCTTTTCTGCCATAGAAAGTCTGGTCCTTTGCAATCCTTGACAACACATGATCTAGCTTTTTCTTGCCTTCTAGGAGCTCGATATTGAATCTGGTGTATCTCTGTTATTTCAGATCCTCAATATCTGATTTTTAGTCTTGTAGTAGTCCTCTGAGTCTTCTTCCCAATTCCATAAGTCTGACCCAATTTGGATTCTTCAAGAGAGAGATATACCTAATTTCTCACACTGCCGTAATTATGGACTGTTTCAGCAGAGCGCACTTGTACGGAATGCCATGTGTCACTGTTTCTTCATTTTCCTCTGAAATTGATAGAGAGAAAACTATAGACTTTGCCATATCTGCCAATTTTTATGGAATTCCAATCCGATACTCAGAGAGAGATTTATGACGATTTTACCAAGGTCACTTATTTGAGATGAATTTCAGGAGCCTGCAAAAACCCTTACTTCCACAGATCATATCTCCAACAATTTTGCGCAAATTGAACTGAAATTTTTACTGTAGCTTCCTCAAGATTTCGGCTTCACCTCTTAAAAATTCCAGCTTTTGAGCCTTCGTTGAAAAAAATTTAGAGTGAAAATTCCACAATGACCCGTTTCAGATGGCGAAATCCCATACATAAGGAGGAAATGAAGATCACAATTTATATGAATGCTTAAGTTGAGAGGGGCTTCAAAAAGTGAACGTGGGAGGGATTTTAGGAGCTTAAAAAATATTAATTATGACTTTTCAATGACCCATGCCCCAACCCCATGGGGTTTTAGCCCACTAACTGGGGGTGCAAACTTCAAACATGAATATCTCTCAAGCCGTGAAGATTTACATGGCGTGCCATATATCAACGGAAACATCTAAACAATTAGAAACCATAAAAAGCATTATTGACCCATAATATATTAATTTGGTAGGTCATAATTCCCATGCAATATTGGGTTAGCCCTTGGTGCTGCTTGGGTTGACATCAATGACAATCGTTGATCAAAAATCTCCCCCTTTGGCATTGATGGAAAAGGGTAACTCCCCATTTGAAACACAACCATCCTATGGACCTATACACACTTCCACTCAAGCGGCACATAGCCAGATCCTACGGACACGTACACACTTACACTCCCCATATATTCTGAAAAAGGAAAATCTAATGAGAACTTGGGAGAATCCCAAGATTCTAACGAATATTCCAATCTTTGGCAGAATATTTAATATGTGATTCTTTCGGTGCTTCTTGGAATCTTGCTACTTAATCCAAATACTTGCATAACATTTGGTGAGGAGGATGTTACATATATAAGACTACTAATCATAGATACATGTAACCTTTGATCCACATCCTTAGGTAATTAAATCCCAATGCTCACATTGCAACCAAGTAAAGACATCTCTAAATCAATTTGCATATTTTTAGCAAACTTCTTACTTAGTCGATCATCATTTCTACCAAATATGATATCATCCTCTTTAGCTATTAGACATCCTTTAGTTGCTTCATCCAGAACATATATGTCGTTTGGAGCTTGACTTGCTATAGCCACAATTTCACCATACCTGCCTTTCGTGATTTCACATTTTGTGGAGTTGAATATTATTGTGTGTCCTTGATCACACATTTGTCCAATACTGAGCGAATTGTGATTCATGTTTTCAAATAATAGAACATTCTTGGCTAGATCATCTTTTCTTCTGAGAGTGATGGTACCTGATACTATAACATTTGAAGATCCATCATTTCCAAAGGACACGATTCCATCCTTCTTCTCTTTCAGAGATACAAATTTCTTTCTATCTCCAGTCATATGCGTTGAGCAACCGCTATCAATATACCACACATCTTTGTTGTTTTGAGCCTTGAGAGCGAGAGCACAATTATTAGTCTTCTTCTTCTTACATGTTCGTTCGTTCTGTGGCTTAGAAGATTCTTCTGGAGGATTTTCAAGTCTGCAGTCTCTGGCTATGTGTCCAAAGTTTCGACATTTGTAACATTCAATATTATTTCTTAAATGTTAAAATCTAACGATGTTTCGTTGAGCCCTGGGAGCTTCATATTTGACATATCTCCTGGAATTGTATTTTTTCCTGGGGTACGTGCGACATTCTACAGCTTTATGACCAAATTTTCCACATGAATAACAGTAGCCATAAAACATATGTTGGTACCTAGATGGAAATTTTCGTCGAGGAATTGTCTTTCAAGGTTGTTCTTGCGAATCTTCTCGAATGAAGTCTACATGCATGTCAGATCTCATAGGTTCATTGTATTTTTTTGTAGAAGGTCATGCTTCTTCTTCTTTACAAATGATGCCAGTTTTTTCGTTGTAAGATCGTTGATTGTTGATGAGTTCTTCCAATTCCCTTGAGCTATTGGCATAGTTTTGGATAGTTTTTCCTTTCTTCACTTCCTCACGTAGCGAGACTACTTCGGCTTCTAATTCTTCCCTTTCTTGGTTGCTTTCTTCCAACTTCGTTTGAAGTGACTCTTCAATGAATTTGTGTTCTTCAACTTCAATTTTGAGACCTTGAATTTGTTCTTCAAGAGTTTTGGAACAGATCTTCTCCGCCTTGAGATCTTTTATAAGCTTGATTGCTTCCTCATAAAATTCATCTACGGTCCATCCTTCTTCTTCGTTGTTTGATACCTCTCGATTATTGTGCTTGGGTTTATTGTGTTTGGCCATAAAAAATACTCTCTCATTGGCTTCTTCTTCACTATAATTGTCTTCATCGGATGATGAGCTATCTTCTTTAGAGAGAAAGTTCCTTTTGGATCCTTTCTTGTTGAATTTGTTAAAGCCTTTCTTTCTTTTTGAGTTTCCATTACTTTTGTTTGGAAATTTTGTTGAAAAATGCCTTACCTCATTACAGCTAAAACATATCAATGGAAGTTTACCTTTGAATTGTCCCTTACCAATTTGTAGTTTTCTCATGAAGGAAGCATATTCCTCATTTGAAATACCTTCTTCATCATCTCCTTTTTCTTCACACTTCCAGGTGCATGTCTTTTCAATTGAAGGTTGTTTATCCTTGTTGGTTTTCTTATATGCAATGAACGTAGTTTCTAGATGTAAAGTACCCTCTTCTTCATCAAGTATCATTTCATATGCTATGAGAACTCCATGTAATTCCTCTTTGTTGAGTTTGTCCAGATTTGCACTGTATTATAAGACTGATACCTTTGGGTTGAATCTCCCTGGTAGCGTTCTAAGAATCTTCCATATAATAGTCTTCTCGTCAGCTGGCTCTCCCAATCCTTCCATAGTATTGGTTATTTCATCAACATATTGAAATTATGCAGCAATGTTGCAATCTTCTTTCATTCTGAGTTGCTCAAATTTTTCTCTATATATTTGAAGCTTTGCTTCTTTGACATTTTTGAGTCACCTGCATATATATTCTCAAGCTTGTTCCATACGTTTTTGGTAGTTTTACAACCCAACACCTTATGATAAACAAATTCAATAAGTCCACTGATAATAATATTCTTTTCTTTTGCATCATTTACCAAATTCTTCTTACCTTGTTCATCCGCAGTTGATGTAAATCCATTTTGAACAGTGTCCCATACTTCATAACCTTGCACCAAGAGATAGACCTCCATTCTTCCTTTCAAAAGTGCATAATTATTTTCATTGAATAGAGGTACACCATTCTTGGTATACTCCATGACCTCCTTCCAACTGTTAAAATACTATTGAAGGAACCAAGCTTTGAAACCAATTGTTGGAAATGCGGGAAATTGAATCAGTATTTCTTTCAATTAGATCATTAGTTAATCTTCAATTATTATCAGTGTTTGTACAATGATAGCAGCAAAAAAAAGGAACACAAATGCGCACAGTTTTTAAGGTGGAAACCCACTCCGGGACAAAAACCACCTAATGCCTTTCTAATAATTCTTTAATATTCAACTCCAATTGAAAATAAAGCTCCAACTTCCTAGAATCTAGAAAATCATTCTTCTCCAGCTCCCACTGGATGGACGCTCCAACGCCCGATATTCTTCAGTAGTCAACTGAACGGATGCCCCAACACCCAATGAGCTACGACTCACCCTAGCACCACCTTACCACCCTATAGAAGAATAAAAGAAGAATGGACTCCTGTACTAGGGAAAATGGTCCACTTTACAATGATATAGAATGATGTAGAAGAAGAAGATATACTAGACCATAACCCCAACTTTGACACAACCACCTAAAGATGATCCTAGACCTCCAAAAACTACCTCTTCAACCCTTGGCAGATAGATACTAGTAAAATTTGTACAATAATGTATTTACAATGACTAAGTACAATGATACCTTTACAATGATTGTATGCAGTGCTGCCCACTTGAAGACTTCATATGATGAACTTATTGCTGCTGTTATGCACCTTGGTTGCTGCTCTTGTCATGCTACCCTCTGCTGCACCTTTTTTTTCTTTTCTGTTGTAGAAATTCCGGTCCTTTGCAATCCTTGACAACACATGATCTAGATTTTTCTTGCCTTCTAGGAGCTCGATATTGAATCTGGTGTATCTCGGTTATTTCAGATCCTCAATATCTGATTTTTGGTCCTATAGTATTCCTCTGAGTTTTATTTCCAATTCCACAGGTCTGACCCAATTTGGATTCTTCAAGAGAGAGTTATACCCAATTTCTCACATTGCCCTAATTATGAACTGTTTCAGCAGAGCGCACTTGTACGACATGCCACGTGTCAATATTTCTTCATTTGCCTCTGAAATTGATAGAGAAACAACTAAATACTGTTTACTATCTGCCGCTTTTTACAGAATTCCAATCCGATACTCAGAGAGAGAGTTATGACGATTTTCCCAAGGTCACTTCTTTGAGACGAATTTCAGGAGCCTGCAAAAACCCTTACTTCCACAGATCATATCTCCAAAAATATTGTGCAACTTGATCTGAAATTTTTACTGGAGCTTCCTCAGGATTTAGGCTTCACCTCATAAACATTTCAGCTTCTGAGCCTTCATAGAAAAAAATTTAGAGTGAAAATTCCACGATGACCTGTTTCAGATGGCCAAATCCCTTGCATAAGGAGGAAATGAAGATCACAATTTATATGAATGCTTAAGTTGAGAGGGGCTTCAACAAGTTCAGTAAGGCATTAATTTATGGATTTTAGGAACTTAAAAAATATTAATTATGAATTTTCAATGACCCATGCCCCAACCCCACTGGAACAGCCTACTGGCGAGTGAGACTCAACGATATCTCAATGAAAGATGCAGGCATGCCATATATCAACGGAAACATCTCAAAAATTAGAAACCATGAAAAAAATTGCTGAACCAGAATGTATATTAATTTGGTAGGTCAAAATTCCCATGCAATATTAGATTTAGCCCACAGTGCGCCCAGGTTGACATCAAATGACAACAGAACGTCAACGGAGATTAGAGCTTATTATCTTTCCTGGCTGCAATACCCCATAATTCGACTTCCTTTCATTCTAAAAAAAATTTCAAGAAAAGTTCTTGGAAAATAAAAGCTACAGTCCCCAAAGATTGTAACCATTGTACTCTAGTACAACATCGAAGCACCTCCCATAGGAATGGAAAGCTTGTGGACTATTCAATACATATTCCCCCATGGTTAGCTTGATATTATGGCATTTTCCATAGAAATTTATAGTTCCTCCATTTGCAACCATCAATTGACATTAAAGTGCTAGGTATAGGAAACAATTCAATTCCTTGGCTACCTTACAATGAATAAAATTATGGGTACTACACGAATCAATCAACACTATTACCTTTTTCTTCTTGATATTTCCCTTCTATCTTGAGAGTTTGAGGAGTGAGTAATTCCTGCCAATGCATTACACGATATGGTCGGACTCATTCTTCCTCTTCTTGGGTTGGATCCCGGTATATATCCTCTTCTTGTTCATTTTCTTCTTCCTCTTCACAATCTATGTTAAATAATTTATTCTCGGCAGAGTTATGACCTTTAATTATTATTTGTTATCACAACTGTAGCAAAGCCCTTTGCTCTTTTTTCTTGCAATTGTTGTGGTGTCAACCTTGTAGGTTGTGGAAATCTAGGAGTAGCAACACTTATGAAGCCAGTGGTAGAGTTATTTTCGCCATAATTTTACATTCAATTTTTCTTGCCAACCTGAATGCCTTCTCAATTAATCAGGTTCCAAAACATGAACTTCATGTTGAATGTTATCCTTTAAAGTACCTATGGAAAGTCAATCCTGTGTTCCTACGGAATATCGGTTACCCTTATATTCAATTTTTGGAAGTCCTTAATGTATCCCCATTAAACCCTTTGTTTAAGATTTATCAATTGGCTAAAAGAAGGTGTTGCTCTTTGTATCCTCATAATGTGCTATCATTTCCTAAAGTAAAATTGACCCAGTGACAATTTTTTTACGGAAAAAACCATCGATACCATACAAATGTATTTTGTTCTAAATTTAAAGTTGCAATGCGTACCTTTTGTGTGTTTTGCACATTATGGAGATCAAAATATTGCTCCATGCATGTATCCATGTTACATGATCCTTTCCATCTGACTTCTCACATCCATTTTGGAATATGGTGGTTCTTCCATTCAACATTAGATTTTATGAAATCATGATTAATATTTATTTTATTCTCATCATGAGTTTCCTCTACTATCTTTTCACCATTAGGAAACATTTCTTGTATCAACTTTGTCAAACCTTCCATGTCTTCTTTTAGATCATTCTCCATGTTTTCCATTTTAGATTCCATACGAACTACTGTACCATCTATCTTAGATTCCATGCCATTCTTCAAACCATCCATCTTAGATTCCACGCCTTTCTTGAGCTCATCCATCTTAGTTTCCACTCCTTTCTTCAAAACTTCCATGTCATTTTTGTTTGCTCTTTGCGAGCGAAATTTGTTGCACTTTCTCTTGTAATTTTGATATGTCATGTTGCCATTCTTCGTCTTCATGAGTCATAGTAGAGTTTTCTAAAGGCTTAATGGGTGTTGAATTATTTTTGAGAGCCATTTATAATCAATACTGATATCTATTCTACAATATTCCCTTGGAATCAATTCAACATGATTCTTCAAACAACACTTATCTTGATTGGAAAAAAAAAAATACACACCTTTTACTTGCTTTGGAGAGCTCGATATTGAAATTGAATTATCTCTGTATTGGATCTCAATATCTGAAATTCAGCTTCAGCCAACCCTCTAAAGCTTCTTTCAAATTCTAGGTCGGCGGATTTGGATTCTTCAAGGCAAAGATATGTCCAATATCCCACAATGACCCAATTTTGAATTTGGATTTCGGTAAAGTGGACACATTACGACTTGCCAATAATCATTTCCTCCTTTGGCTCTGACATTTATAGAACAAAAACTGCAGTCCCGTGCACTTATGGCTAATTTTTATAGCATTCCAATGCGATGCTCGGAGAGAGAGCTATGAGAGTTTCCCACGTGATCACCTCTTTGAGATGAAATTCGAAGCCTCAAAAATCCTAACTTCCACAAATCATATCTCCGAAAATATTGCGAAAAAATATCTGAAATTTTTTTTTTGACGATTTTCACTAGAATTATTGGCTTCACACTCTAAAAATTTCAGTTTATGAACCTTCGTAGAAAAAACGTTATTACGAAAATACCACGATGACCCGTTTAGGTTAAATTTAAAGACTGCAAAATGACCTAACTTGAATAGATCTCAGAAAATATTGTGAACCAAGCTCTGAAATTTTTTGAAGAAGATGTTCCCCTCGGGATTTTGGCTTAAAATTACTCTAAAATTCAAATTACGAACCTTCGTAGAAAAAAAAATAGTGCAAATGCCACGGCCCGACTTGTTTAGACGGCGAAACCCTAGAATATCAAAGCTTTGATACCAAATGTTATGAAACAGAGTTCAGAAATAGAAGAAAAGAGATATCAATACCTTAGAAATAAGTCACTTCGAGGGGAAACCTCCCATTACATTACATGAATGAAAAATTCTTGGATGATTCAAATTACAAAACCTCCTTTCTATATATGAGTCCATGGGGCCACAATGTAATCTAGTGGGGCCTGTCTTAATCCTAGCCAACTTTAACAATAATAATTTAAAGGGCACAATAATAACAATATGGGGGTTACAAGAGGGTATAATAATAACAAGAAGGGGGTTACACAAACAAAATAAGGGACCTAACACTAGAAGTTATCAAAATGTTCTGAAAACACTTTCATTGGTTCCAGAAGAAATAATACATTAGTCCATATAGACTATTCATTCATCAAAAAAATGGACTCACTTGCTCGTTTCGCCTCCAACACCTATCGACACCCCACGGCACTTGGGTCATTGAAAAATTCTCTGCTGGGTTTTTGACCTCTAGAAATCTCAACACTTTCTGAAACCTCTTCCATTAGATTCATAATTCTTTTTATAGTCAATAATGATTCTTGGTTTTAAGCATATGGTCTCTGGCCCCTTGGTAGGCCTGCCTTCTTCTTGTAAGGCGGCACTAATGGTGCAGGACTTTACTGAAGATTTTCAGCTTTATAAATTCTCTACAGGCTCTAAAAACCATATCATCAAATTCAAAACATACGAAATATCCAATTTTGACTATTGGATCTCTCGATAAGGCCTCTATACTCCCCTGGCTAGGCCTCAAAGCGTCCTACCTCGTGGTCACCTTGGTGGCCTTCAACTTTAACGATGCCAAAAACCTACTTAGAAGGCCCCATTTTATGGCTTTGAAACATACTCATTGAGTCCGGAAAGGTCACGAGATAGTCGAAATTGACTATTTTTTCACTCAATTTGGTCAAATAAGAGTTATGGCAAAAACAATTTTTCCCAATACCTGCAAACCTCCTCCAAAGCTGAAATCGATTAAGCTGCACTAGTTTTCAAACTTCATAGAGATTAGTGGACCACTCCCGGGCTCTGTCGATGGTTATGAGGTTGAAAATTAATGTTTAAAATATGGGCGGTCATGTGACCACCGAATCCATCGACTATATGGCAGCTTATCCATCAGCCCAACCAAACATCCGCAATAAATGTTAAAAACGTGGCCACATGTCATAGTTATCCAGCCGTTTGGTCACAACCATCGGTTAAGGCATTTAAGGCCACGGTTTGGGCCTTGGTCACGTCTTGATGGTGGTATGGGGTTGGGAACTAACCCTTTAATTTTACGCGGGTTGCATTTAAAACCAACAAAATAAATTCGTAGACATGATTTTGTTAAGAGCAGTATGTAGACGGGTTGGTCGGTTCTCTATGCACGTGGAGCTCGGGTCTCGGGTTCGAATCACAGTAGACTCACAAAATTATTTCCACCAATTTCTCCTCGGCCCTGGGGCCACGTGGCGGCCTTCCCGGGTAGGCCACGTGGGGCCTATATGATTGGCCAACAAAACATATGAAAAATCAAATTTTTAACATATATTTTTTTTATAAAATTTCATAAGTCAAATTGAGTCAAAGGTCCTTTTTTGGAGTTTTCTTGGACATTTTCAAACCTTAATAACTTCTACATCACGACCTCTATTTTGCGAACCATTCATGGTGCAAGAATCACAACGACGAGACCTTTAGGTTGTTTAGGTTGCAATACATTTCCAACTGCTTTCATTTTTAGAATTTTTTAAAACTTGGACATGATCTCGATCACACCTCCCAATGGGAATATTTTGGACCCCAAAGGCGATATCTTGTCTGTACGGCGGGTAGAGTACATTAGCCTCTTCTCTTGACCTCCAAAACACCTTGCATGGCTAGTGACTTTGAACCACAACTAGAAAGCAATTGACACTTCCCTTCACTGGATGTGCTTGTCCTCCTGGCTCTAGAGCTGTCTTTCTTGCACTCACTCAAATTTTGGAAAATTTTGCGAAGGAAACTAAAACATCATTGCCTTGATCAATTATCCAAGGTGGCTCAAAAAAACGAGAGATTACAACATAAAATACATGCATACAACCGAAATTTGCATATGTAAGAGGAGTATGTCTCTTGTGTTAAGAAGTCCATCCATTTCTTACCAAAGCCACTTCCATGGCGACTTTTGCTGCTACAACTCTTCTTCATGTAAAACTTACGTTTTCACATCAATAATGGAATCCTTGGTTCCACTTTGCCAATCTTTCTATCCTCTTGCTGCATGTGCTTGGGGCAGCCTAGTTGAATGCAAAGTCAACGATGGGAAACAACATGTCCCTCTTAGGAAAATATGTGCAAATATTATGCACCTTATTTGAAAGTTTGCCCTTTTCATATCATTTCTGTATGCTTTCTTCCTCATCCGGCATCTCAAAACATCATGGATTCATCGACCCATAATATGTACAACAAATATTTCTTCCATTTAAGCATGAGAAAAGAAGTATCATGCCTTGCGAAACACAATCAAATTGATCATGGGAAGATTTATACCTCTTGTCTTTCCTTTGGATGTTCATCCTTTTTGCCTGAGGAGATGAACTAGTAGAGTCTCTGACTTTGTTCTGAGACTAACATCATCGTTCTTGTCTTGAAAACTATATGAACTCGCATGCTTTCCATAAGCTACATGTATAACATCTTCTTGCTACAATAAAGGATTGAAAGCAATGGAAATCATCTTGATAAATTTGACACTGTTGCATCTTAGAACTTGGAACAAAGTTCTTTTGAAGTTACTCACATGCTTTCATAGGTTTGAGTCTCGCCATTAATTGCACATAACCAAGACCAAGATTAATAGGTCGTTCCTCAACAAAAATAGGATCAACCATGCCTTGGCTGCATTATTTCCTAAAACCTTGCCTTCATAGCCCATTTTAATCATTAACTTGGACCCTATACCTCTCATATGCTTTTGAAAGAACCAACACATCTTTCTAAAGAGGAAGGCGAAGACAAATTAGAGTGGATTACCTCTTCCTCATGCATGTTCTTGATCAAAGCCTCTTGTGCTTGATGCATCTCCATATCATGCAATATTTAATTTATTCCTTCTCTTGCTTCATGAAAATAATTTTCACGAGTTTCGAGTGCTTTCTCTATCTTTAAACAAAATCTACACCATGTCCTTCAATATAATAAACTCATGCTTCATATCTTAAATGAAAGAGATATTGTGAAGGAGGAAGCCTCACTTGTAGAATTTGTCATTATGATGTCAATGAGAACAAAATTAATAACTTCAACAAGTTCAAAAATATTTCAAAACAAATGACAAAGCCTTTTTAAACCAAATGGCTATAAAGACAAACTCTTATTCAAGCAACAAACAATAAACAAACTCTAAGAACTGCCAACAAACAATCGTCAAGAGGTTTGTGTTCCAAGGGCTGACCTTGAGGTCCTTTGGGGTAAAGGAAGATGCCTTCAACCTTTTTTCCTCTCCGGGTTTCTGTGTGTTGCTGTCCCTTCACTAATGACTCAAAACCATGATTATTTATAATAATTAAAACATCAGTTTACACACTTTACAAAGCATAGGATATGTAAAACAAATAAACTAATAATAAGCACTTAAATAGTGAAACCTAGTGCTCCATTCTACCGATTACAGGATCATAAAAATGATAGATATTTTCATTTATGTGTTTCAAGACCTCTACTTAGTTAACAATTAAATGATCCAACATTTCATAGACAGTCTATCAGAATTAATACTTAGAAGGTATGATTTTATATTTGTTTATACATTATCATTTCATTTCTATTGTTGAAATTTTAATATGTGTGTATATTGTAATAATTTAAACCTGATATAAAGTATCTAGGAGTTCACCAAAATCTCGTGGGCTACATCTCCTTTGAGCTTTGTCATCTTGACTCGACTCTTTGGGATTATGGTAAGGTTTCTTTTACAAGTTCAAATTAACTCCAATGGATAAAATAATCCAAAGCACGATGTCTTCACCATCCATATCCTCTCATGGCTGTCAAACTCGCAAACAACTTTAGGCTCCCTTTGACACGATTCATGCAATCGGTGCTCTGAGAAGTTTACTCTGACTTCTATAGCTGAAATGCCCAGAGTCTGTTTATGTCACTAAAAATAATCTGTTTATTATCTAGCACACATCAAAAACCAAATATCATCGAAATAATTTCTCAAAGCAGGCTTAGCATCCCCAAACTAGGCCTTCCTCCACGGCTTTCCCAAATTTGCCCAAAAATTCCTTCAAATTTTAGGAGCTCTAGAAGTTATCAAAGTACTACATGAAACCACTTTCATTGTTCCAAAATGTACGAGATTAGTCAATATATACTATTCATTCATCAAAATGGCTTCAGGTTGCTCCGGTTTTCGCCTCCAACACCTGTCGGCACCCCATGGCACTTGGGTCCTTGAAAACTTCTCTTTCTTTGGGTTTTCGACCTCTATAAGTCCTAAAAAAATTTCTAAAACCTCTCTATTAGATTCATAATTCTTTTACTAGTCAATAATGACTATTGGTTCATACATATGGTCTAACACTCAGCTAGGCCCTACCCCTCTTCTTGGAAAAAGTAGCATAATGGCCCTTGGAACTTCTCCCGAAGCTTTTAGGCTTTCTAAAGTTCTCTACAGGCTCCCAAAAACCATATCCGTAGATTAGAACATCACAGAAATATGTAAATTTTACTATTGGATCTCTCGATAAGACCTCTAGCTCCCCTGGCTAGGCCTCCAAGCGGTCACCTCACAGTGGCCCCCTTGAACTTCACGGATGCGCAAAACACCGCCGAAGATCTCTAATGGCTCTAAAACATACTCCATTAACTCTAGAAGGTCTAAGATAGTGAAATGCTATTTTGCACTCAATTTGGTCGAATAATGAAGGAGTTATGGAAAAAACAAATTTTGCCCTGTCCCTTGAAAACCTCCTCCAAAAGCTAAGAACTCGGTCGCCTAACGCATGGTGTCAAACTCTGCCCAGAATTAGCAAGACGCTCCCAAATCTACATTCGCGGTTAGGAGGTTGGAAATTAATTTTTAAATATGCGGGTCACACGTGGCCATGGATCTGGCCCCTTGGCTTATCCATCTGCCCAACCAAACATCCATGATAAATGTTAAAACATGGCCATGTCTTGGTTATCAACCGTCTGGTCACAAATGTTAGTTAAGGCCTTTAAGGTCACGATCTGGGTGCTAGTCACATGCGATGGTGGTGGGGTGGGGCTAGCCCTTTAATTTTCCGTCAGTTGCATTTAAAACCCTTAATTAAAGTGCGTAGACATGATTTTTTTAAAATTTGATAATGTAGGCGGGTTAATTCGGTTCTTGATGCATGCGGAGCTCGGGTCTCGGGTTTGAATCCGTAGACTCACAAACGTTTTACAAATTTCTCCTTGGCCTAGGGCTATGTGGCGACCTCCCAGATTAGGCCATGTAGGCGCCCAATGATTGGCCCGATAAAACATATGAAAAATCAAATTTTTAACATACATTTTTATATAAAATTTCATAAGTCAAGCGAGTCAAAGGTCCTTTTTTGGAGTTTACTAGACTTTTTCAAACCTTAATAACTTACGCATATGACCTCTATTTTTGAACCGTTCACGTCGCCGGGAAATCGCCTTGATGGTGCTAGATTGTTCGGGTTGCAGCCATTTCGAGCACTTTCATTTTTGAGCATTTTTTAAAACTTGGACATGATATCCCGATCATAAATTTGAGTGTATAAGGAAGATTAAGTCTTCTAGGATTTGAGTATCATACACAAACAAACAAAAAACCATATTTTTATTTGATTGATCACATAGGATTAATCTAAAGGGAAAATTTATTTTATTTTCGCTTTTGTTTTATGTTCTGGAAATCGAAATTTTAATTGATTATAATCTCTATCCTCTCAAATATTTCCAAATCCATACCTAGTTGATGCTGAACGGACCCAATGAGACCTCGTCGATCTAGATGTCTTTTGGACCTCCTCCCATTACGGGAGGTTTCAGTCTTTCTCCATTTGTCAAACGAGAACATAGCCACCATTATTGGTTCATCCTTTATTAGGGCATCTTTAGTTGGGAACCCTAGTCGGTCTCCCAACGCCACACCACACACCACACTCACCCCACAACCCCGGAGGGGTAGAGGAGTGCTACCCATTCGAGAAGCTAGTTGAACGCACGGTAGGGTATGTCGCGGACAAAATCTTCTAACCATAACATTGTGTTTTCACAAGTCGCAATAGCTACAACCTCGCGATCCTTTTAAGCCGTTAAATCTACCGGATTCAACCAAGTTGACAAACAAACCCCATTGGCCACAACCCCATGGCTCCCATGCCCACAAGCTCCATCGAGACATTCAGAAGTTTCAAGGGAAGCAAGTGGAAAACCTCGAAATCATGTTATGACTTTCCACAGTAGTGTTCGTCGAACAACATTGTTGATGATCCTATTCGGATTTGAGACTATTTCAATGCACTATGGACGAGTAGCGGTTAAATGGTATGTGGAGAAACCCTGCTACACATGGAACCTTTAGTGCCCACAACCCTTGTGTTCCTAACCTATTTTTAGTTACCCATTCACCATGGTTCAGGGAATGGAATTACTAACCCACTTTAGGCAAACCCCTGGTTGTCCATATCTCGGACCATCTCCGGGAATGGCGGTGGCATCGTAGTTTGTGAAAATCAAACTTGACGATTGAGTTATGTTAGACTTGTTCCTAAAAACTATCACCACGGATATTTCGAAGGACGTAGTGTAACAAAAGCCCATATGCGAAGAGGACACCATCGGTAAGGCCCAACAACTCGAGGCTGATGTATGCGGTCGGGGTATATTTACAATATCCCCTCTGCAGATTCCCCGTTACCTGCCAAGCGCAAAGTACAGAGCGCATCGAACTCTATGAGATGGTTTAATTGGGGTCATTGACCCAAAGTTACCCCAAGCGACGGCGTTCAAAACCATGTACACATATGAGGATTCTACCCAGTGTGCCACAACCCGACTACCAAAGTCATCACCTTTGCAAAATACGACCCGGTAGGGCTTATTCGTATCACCATCGGCACGGAGGACCACATCCTCATTTCAGGGGACCCGGTATCTGAATGGAGCCTGCTTGATGGAAGAGATCCCCCAACAGCCATTTACAAACCGGGGACCGCATTATGCGAGTCCCAGCAATCCTGTCTAAATATGCAGGTGAACTTTGTGCAACCTTCCAAAACCAATCGCACCAACCATATAACTAGGAGAACTATCCTCCTAATGCGATTAAGAAAAAAAGGAACAAAAAGCCTACAAGCAAGGAAATCATGGATAGGGGAAACAATAAGCAACACCCTCTCATGAAATCTTAGGTTAAAGGCAACTCCAATCCAAATAAAAACCGAGGCCAACAAATTCCCGATGGAAAAAGAAAAGGCCACCTCTACGAACAAACCACTATTGTTCAATATGTGGTGAGTACGCCCCATTACACTCACCCGCATCCAGAGACCTCCCCGAGCTAGAAACTGCCCGAGCAGGTGGACAAGGGGATCGCGCGGCCAACAGCCATGCAGGAACCTTTCCCCATCAAGGGAAAATTAGCACACAACAACAAACTCTGACGACTCGAAAGAACAACCATGAAAAATACATGACTAGCGATGAAATGTTTTTCATACGAATCAAATTGCGGCCTCCCACCGGACACCAACACGTCGGGGGCTAGTACAGAGTGCGCCAACGTGTTGGAATCATGATTTTCGTTATACCAAAACCTGTAAACTGTGCTAATCTATAAAGCTACATTTTCACAGAGTTAGGATCCACGAGAGGCGGTTAGTCCATTTCGTGAAACACATGAGGAGCATTGAACTTAATGTCCAACAATCTCCCCCCCAATCTGGTAGGTGAGTTGAGCTGGAGACTGTCGCTCGATACCCTTGTTGGAATCATGATTTTGTTATACCAAACCCGTAGGAGTTCATCTCCACTACAATCTCTGAGTTAGGATCCATGAGAGGTGTTTAGTCCATGTCACGAACACACGGGGAGCATTGAACCCAATCTCCAACAACCAAAACCTTTATGTAATATATCCCTTTTTCGAAATATCACAAGTGTTTGTGCCATAGATGGACTATTGAGGCGTTTAATGGTTATAGTATCCTTCCAAAGAAGGGAGAGAACCAGGCTACCTAGCCTTTTGCGGTCTACGTACGGATATGTGATTTTCCCTACTTAGAAAATTCTTTAACTGACTCCTTGGGGACGTTATTATAAGAAGAAAAATAATGAAAATAATTCAAAAATTGATGTGTTTCCATTGAGCATATATTATTTGACCTCCTTGCAGAATGTAGGCTCAAAGAAATAACCTTAAGCGGAGTTATTCGGATCTCCCACGGTGAACTAGGCGAAAAGTCGGCAACATAGAGCACCAAATGTGTCTTCGAGAAGAAATAACGCTATACAAGTAGAAATGGGACTTGTATCCCTTATTAGACATGATATACGCTCACATGCAGTGGAGACAAAACAAATGACTCTAGCTCATATAAACATATCTCCCTATTTCTATGTGTCTCAAATGAGCTTAAACCCTTCTGTATACGGAAGCACTAAATAAAGGACAACGTTATTTTATATAGGGTTTGTGTAGAGATAACATTACATATCAGATTTGAAATGAACAAGCATCCAATGGCTAAGAAAATGTGATTCCTTTCCTCTTTATTCTAGGTAAAGATCACCCCACAAGGGGTTTCATGAAAATATAAAGTGTACAAGTGTGGATATGCAAATATATGTAGCTAGAAAAAGCATTCATTACAACATTGAATATATATGATTGAGAATGTGAATATACAAAAGAGGAATGGAATATAGAGCTTCAGGAAAGTTGGCCCTTTCTCCAAAGGATGAAGCTCATTTCAAACGAGGATCAAACCTTGCAACATTTAACTCTCACAAAATAATGCGGTTTACCCGGTGAGCTACACGCGAGCGTAAATAATTAAATGAGTTGGCCATGCCAAGATCTGAAATGAGCTTTGAAATCTCCTATGCAGCTCCCTCCAATGCAAGAGAAAGTTGCCTCAACGAATAGAAGTGCACAGAAGATGAGACAACCCTCCCCTTTGCCTTTGCCGGCTTCTACAGTCTATGTTACAGAAACCATGCTGCAAGTGTGAGAAATGCTTGGCCTACAATCCAAATGTGGGATAAATGAAGCACAACCCCTTCAAGATATCACTCAATGAAGAGGAGAGGAATTCCTAAGCAGAATCCCTCCAAGCCTCTCTTGAGCATGGTTTTCTGTGAAGTATCTTCATGTAAACATAAATCAATACTACACAGCCAACCACTGCATCTCCTTCTCTTTATATTGTAGTTGTGAACACTTCTTACCAGGTCCCACCTCTTGGGTTTCCATCTTTAAACGATCTCTTACTATTTGTCACAGCTATGGTTGTACTCCTACGTCAAGCTGCAATTTAGCTGACTAGTCAACTGGCTTGTCATATGCAGTTGGCCACAATAAATATTTTGTAATAAAATGAAGCTATCAAAGGAACCATTTCCATAGGAAGGTTTCTTCATGTTAAAGGCCTCCTCTTCCCTTTTTATTCACCTACTACACAATATGAGAAAAAATTAATGTTCAATTTATTCATGAAAATTGGAATTACGGTCCTCCCCTCCCAAATGTTGCTTGTCCTCAAGCAACTACAAGGATAGAACTGAGTGAATATCATACCTCCTCCAGTAGCATCAGAATATGATGGCATCCTCCAAAGAATATGATGCCATCTCACCATGAATTTCCATAGTGCCTCTCCCAAGCATATAGGCGGCATTTGGTGAAACACCCCAAATGACTAAGATAATGAGAAGGAAAGTGAGGAGACAACCATGTGCGGTCTGAGAGGTCCTCTCAAGGAATGGAGTGAAGATAAATGGGAAATATGATTCCCCCAAGTGAAACCTCCATCCCCAAGCTATCATCCATATAAAATGAGTCACCCTCCAGCCACAGGCCCTTCACGATCCCCTCCACCTTTGGCTCTGAAGTATAGGTGGAGGAATGAATGAACATGATAGGCAAGAAGGCCTATCCCATGCTATCCTACTCTCAAATTATTAATAGTTCAGAGTATGTGCTGTTCCATGGGCTGCAAAGTCATTTTCCTCAAGTGGCAAAATGTAGAGCAATCCACCAAAGATTTCTCCTCCAACATTGAAGAACAAGCTGCCCCAAAACATTTCTTCCCTGATGAATAGGACATGGTCATCATAGAATGTCTAATTGAGATGTTTGGTGTAGGATTTGAATGCTACTTTATGATACCAAAAAAAGCCTCAAAAGGACACGGCATAATCTCATCCATTCTTCTTGAAGAAACATTTTGGCAAGTAATATTTTCTAAATGACTAGTGGAGAAGATTCTCACATTCACTAGTAAAAAGTAAATGGTTGAATGGGTCAGCTGAACATACAAGTCATATTTTATCACTTTCCCATGATTACACAATGAATTATCATCAAACTTGGTCCACCTCAAAAGAAAACAAATACTTAGGCTTGTGGTAGTATAATTTTTCTCATGTTCCCCTTAGAACATGCGGTCTCGAAGAATGTGGGGAAACCTTCCCTAGGACATTCCCAACTCATGTGTCATCTATGCAATCATGCTCCCAATGTAAATCATATCCATATCAGAAAAGGAAGTCATGATCAGAAACCAAATGGGGAAAATGCTGAAGGTTTCATCTGATGCACGGAAGTACCAACAATTTCCCCAATAATTAGCGTATGATTTCAAGTTCTTTGCTTCAGAAATTTATGGAAAATTGCTTTGTGACTCATGGCTGATAATGTAAATTGACGGAACATGAATGCAATGGAAAGAACTTGCCAAAGACCATGTGAAATATGGCTGCCTCCATCATATAATATGGCCTAATTCTATTTATGGAGCAATGCGACAAGTTTGCCCTTTTGTGGCAGAATATACGTACAAAATAATGGTAAGAGTATACAAGTCAGCCATTGTAAAAATAGATTTCTTACCATATCTTTGGGAGTAAAATGATGTAGGGATCCATGAAGATAAGACCTCATAATTGTTTGGCATGCTACCATGGAGAGGAATGAACTAGGTCTTCTTGAAGATCCTTCTCCTTATGCTTGGGAATCCAAGTCAAGAAGGATGTAGCATAGTAATATATGATTACCTTGTCAATCTCACCTTCTCTTTGTCCATCCAATGCATGAAATATGAAATTATCTTGGGACTTGTGGGTTATGGATCCACCACACTTCCGCTAGGCACATTTCATCCATAGATCACTTCTCTAAAGAGACAACGGCATTTGGCTCATGCAAGCAAACTCTAGCCAAATATAGCTCCATCCTTTGACATGTAGTTTGTCAAAGGTATTCTCTATAATGCTGCCATATATGAGTGGTCTCCTCCATGATGAAAACACCTCTTGCACCATGATAGTTCCATACTTCACCCTTGCAACACTATGCCAAGTGGGAGAGCAATTTTCCTTTGCTCTCTCCCAATCCTTTCGAAGCAAAAAATAGCCTTGATGCCTCTTCATACTCATCTCTCATCATATGTGGTGGAAAAAAAATGACCCTACCACTATAATGCATCCCTACCTCCTTGCTGTCCCATGATGAAAGTATCTGCCAAGCTCCTTTCATCCACATACCCTTGAGAAAAGGACATGTCTCTTGTTGGCCAAACTCTCTCTGTGAGTAGCCCGGCGCAAATTTGCCTCTTGCTGCCCCATGTCATAGATATGCAAGTGGCTCACAAGCCTCTTGCCTTCCATCCACTCTCTCTGAGATATGGTTGTCCCCAATCCTTGTCTCCTTTTGCATCTTACCCATGAAACCTGCCATTATCCTAAAGCAAGTATTCCTCCTTACACCTCATGGGATGTTGAGATGTAACCCCTTGAAGAGTTTCAGGGAAAGGCCTCTCACCAATCAAACCCTTGAATCCACAAGAATCCAAGTGTGCTAAGGACAAAACATCCTTAGGAGATGGCACATCATGCATGTTACCTCCCACAACCTTGCACCATAAATCCACATGTTGCATGCAGCTCAATAAGGGTGCAAAGAATGAATGCGATCCCTTCTTGGATCAAGCCCAAGTTACACAACCCAGTTTGTGAAACCTTGCTCCTCTTCATCAACATGATATTTCGATCCGGGCCATGTGAATGCAAATTCCCAAGCCTCTTATGAAATTTTCTGAATTGTCACTGCATGGAAATTTTTGCATACCTTTGTAGATCTTTTGAGACATCTTGCATGGCTGCAAGAGTCCCCTCTGAATTGTTGGGCGATCCAAGCTGGCGATATGGTGGGGTACTCCTCTATGAGCGGGCCAGTCTTTGGTAGAAGCCTCTAGAGTGGAGAAGAATTCTCCTCTATGGCCATCTATCCACTCCCTCTTGTGGCCCTCCATACTCTTCACTTCCTCCATGAGAATAGGAAGTTCTTTCATCTTCTCCTTCCTCACGAAACCCTCTAGAGGTTTCAACTAGGCTTTTCTCATCTTGAAACCCTCTTGGAGTTTTACGCACCTTTCTTCCCATTGGTTGAACCCCTTTGGAGAGGCTCCTTTATGATATGAAAAATGGATAGAGTAACCTCATCCTCTCCATATTTGTTCTCCTCTTTAGTTTACGCTTGATCTCACGGGCAATGCCGAAGTCATGCTTTCTGATACCACTATAATATCCCTTTTTTAAAAATATCACAAGTCTGTGCGAGATGAATCTATTTGAAGTGTTTACTGATTATGTCTCCTTCCAAATAAGGAGAGAACTAGAAGCTACACGACCTTTTGTAGTCTCTGTCTACAGATATGTGATTTTTTTTTTTTTCCTACTCGGGGAAATTCTTGCGGCGGCTCCTTGGGGACGCTCTATAAGGAAGAATATGTAAAAATAAGGCCAACCACGTGTGTTCCTTTGAGAATATATGATTTGACCTCCTTGCAGAATGTAGGCTCAAATAAATAACCTTAAGAAGGTTATTGAGATCTCCCCACGGTGAACTAGCTGAAAATTCTGACCAACATATGAACCACGGAAACAGCGAGTCTTCAGAAAATACTTGTATAAAAGTGAGAAATGGGACTTGTATCCCTTAGTAGACATTATATACAGCTCACATGCAGAATTTTAGGTAAGAATAATACTAGCTCTTATAAAAGATCTCCTATTTCTATGTGTCTCAAATGAGCTTAAACCCCATAGCCTAGCTTATGCGGGAAGCACTAAATCAAGGAAAGCGTTATTTTATATAGGTTTTTTGTGTAAGAATAACATGAAATATTAGATCTGAAATTAACAAGCATCCAATGGCTAAAAAATGTGATTCCTTTCCTCTTTATACATAGTAAAGATGCCCCCAAGGGGTTTCATGAAAATACAAAGTGTACAAGTGCGGATCTGCAAATATGTAGGCCGGAAAACGTAGTCATTGAAACAATGAATATAAATATGATTGAGAATATGAAAATATAGAAGAGGAATGGAATATAGAGCTTCTAGGGAGGTTGGCCCTTTCTCCAAAGGATGAGAGCTCCTGAGAAAGGATCAACCTTCTTGAGGCTGTTTGCTCTCACAAAAGCAACGTAGTTTACCTAGTGAAGCGCATTGTCATGGATGGAACATGAGTTGGCCACATGCCAAGATTTGAAATGAAACTCACAATCTCTATGCAACTCCCTCAATGCAAGATGAAAAGCTGCCTCCCACTAAATAGAAGTGCACAAGAGAAGATGAGACAACACTCCTTGCCTTCTTGACTACACAACGTCCTCTACTACGGTTTAACAGCTGAGGTGTGAGAAATTATTTTTCCTACAATTCGAATGTGGGAGAAATGAAGCACAAACCCCTTCAATAGATCACTCAATGAAGGAGAAGAATTCCTAAACGGGAATCCCTCCAACCTGTGAGAAGCGGCGGGAGTTTGTAAGTATGCAGAGACATAGAGCCAAATACACAAACCAACCCCACAAGACTGCCCTTCTCTTCCTTATGTATTTGTGAGCTTATTTACCTTGGGTCCACCTCTTATCATTTCCATCTTCATTTGAATCTCTTCCCTCAAAGCTCTTGTCTTCTTAGGCAAAGTTTACTCCTACTTAGGCTGCTGTATTTGGTTGACTTAGTCAACTTGAGCTTGTCCTCATGCAATTGGCCCCTTTCACACTAGGAGGTGAAAAATAAGCTTCTCAAAGGTTCCCATTTCACATTAGGAAGGGTTTATTCATGTCAAGAGGCATCCTCTTCCTTTTTATTCACCTCTAACACACAATATGAGCAAAAATTAATGTTTCAATTTATTCATGAAAATTTGGACTCTGTCAGAAAACATCACTGCAAAGGAAACTCCCATTGCAAAACCGATGATTTCGGCTAAGAAATCCGAGAGGAAAGAGGGTGGAGAATCCCGTAACAACATGATCATTAGGTTGCGGCATATGTGACGTAGTAGGACACCCTACCCACATACGCCTAAATTTGGATGAACTAAAAAGCACTCCTTAACAAATGGAACATTGCAACTCCACATTCACAGAAAAAAGGAACTACCACCAAAAGCAAAGACAAAACATTGCATACCAATCACACATGTGCTATCTACAGTAATTATGGGTACTATACCCATCATTGCCCGAAATTACTACGATATAGGGATGCCTTACACACCATCGAGCGATCCTGCTCCGTAGGATACCTCCACCCGAGTCATTGAGAGATGAACCTCGTACCATCTTGTACCTGCGGGGGAGCAGCGGGCACACGAAGAATCCCGATCATGCCCCCTCCTCGCATTGAGAGATGTGTACTTTGTGATGATCTTGATAATTTCATCATTGATTTCCCGGCTACGGAAATGTTCCGGTGATGGTATCCATTCATACTGATATATCGCAATAACATGGACATCAATATTCATGTCGGATATGTGGAGAAAACCACCCACGTACCATTATCACTACATACCTAGATTTCGAGCGGCATTAGCTTGTATGCGATCAGCCATAATCAGCCTATCCCAAGAAGATAGCCACCCGAACTCGGAATCCATGAACAACTTGACAACCCAAGAAGATGTGACGGCATACCCATCTCTTCCTATCATGTTGGCTTGAGGGTCACGACCCGGGTTTAGGAATTGAAGTTTTCCAACAAACCCTTATACTATTGGCCCTTTCGGTAGTGACCCACTTACGCGAGTTCAAAGTCTCACCCAAAGCGATATGGGAATGCTGGAACCAGGTTTCCACACCATTTGAGAGAGAGTAGGTAATAACGCGGTACCAACTATCGGATCTACACAAAGGCGGTCGCGGGGTTCCATAACATAACCATACTATAACGTTCTTATCAGAACTATTCTAGCGGTCCATCCATGTGTGTATCATCAATTACAACCATAAAACAACATAATTGTAGCCAATACTGTCAACTTGAGATAGTTCTCTTTCATTAAAGAATCTGTCAGTCACTAATAATAGTCACATCACGGGAATATACTAAGTGCATATAATTTCATACCATAGAGATAAAATAGACGAGTTCGCGGCTTAATCGGGAAAATCTTAGTTCGCATCAATCATAACGAGCAGTCCGGACAACATCATATGTTTCAGCCATCACTTCACATATATTACTTATCAAAATCCTCTTACATTCCTCGAATACCACTTGTACACACAACCGGTAGGGTCCACACACAACGGGACAAAGGATCTCCACGCACACGGCCAACGGGAGTCCTAACCCAAACAACCCAACCCAAGCTCTAGCAATTCATACTTCACATCAATCTCTATTCATTCTCTACATTGACTCAAAAGTTCAACTATTTATAATACTTTAAACACACATTCGTGGTCCGCAAACCATGGTTTGCGGACTCTTATTCTACCCTTGACCCACTTACAATGCATTAGGGGCTTTGACCAACCCCAAAACCCCGGCAGTGAGCCAATATAATACAAAATATACAAAATGGACTAGATTCACGGCTTTGTAGGGAAGACCTTGTTCCAAACGGCTCCCTGTACAATCGGTGACTCGTCCCAAGTCCTTGAGATGGTGGGGTCTCCACACCGCACCTACAACGGTTGTCGCTTCAGCCTTGATAGAGCTGACATGGCTTTGCTTTGGGCAACCGATGCAGGTGATGTCAATGAATTCTGTCAGGAGCCCAAATCCTTAGCATTGACACTTTTAGAGTCTGGTTGAGTTGCTTCCCACGGCCTACATCAGCATCTTGCGACAGTTTAAGGGCATCAACAACCCAAGGCTTCGGGTGTTCGTTAGGGGCCTTCTTCGTCTGTCGAAGCTCTTCTATATTAGCTTAGAGGTCTTGGAAATTTGTTTGAGTCATGCCAAGTGTTGAGCAGAACCAACGTGGGCGAGTGGCTTCAATGTTTCAAACGTCTCCTCTTTCCTCGTAGGGCACGGGTTATTTCATGCGGAGAGCGGATACGCATTGGAGCTTGGTCCATAATTTCATGGTATTTTCCGAGTAGTTGAGAACCCTATGCGACACCGCACGGCCAAGTGACGTTTGTAGCTGTGGTGACCCGTAGCAATTCTTGGGCCCGCTCCTCTAGAGGTGTTTCGGGCTGCAATTTATCACCCGGATCGACCGTATCTTTGCTCCATGCGTGACTTAACCTGCGAAACCTGCGATTTGAGATGCCTTCAATGCGGTGACCAACCCCTTAAAATTTTCCTGGGGCATAATTAATTTTAGGAATCTCACCTTTCCGAACTCTCTGAGATGGTGAATGAGGCTTTCGAGCTCCTTGCTACGTGGTGGCAAGGGCGATTGCAACGTTGCTTTTGATGATCATTTGCTCGTAAACCTGAAATTTGTTGGTGAATGCAGCCAGGTCCGGTGTTGAATCTCTTGAAATATACCGTGTGGAATACACACCAAAGCATCTTGAGATGGTATTCAGTCTAGCTTTACCTCCTGGCAAATATGGACACATGCTCGGGTCGGGTGGAATAATCATAAGTGCGGTGCGGAGCAGCGTAGAGGTGACTTTTGTCGTTAAGCATAACGCTGGCAGTGGTTTGCGGCGTCATACCAAAGTCTGCTTGGTGTGTAGTGTGTCTATCTTTAGTTACCTTCATTGGAGCTCGGCATGTGGTGAGCGTAGCCTTCTCTTATCCTTCGAGGGCTTCCCATTGATCACACGCATCGCTAGAGATTGCATCAATAATCTGTTCAAGGTCACCATCGTTCAAGGTGACGGAGTTTCATCATGTGTTGTCCCATTAGCGTCTTGCTTCTTCCGATTCATTTAGGGCTTGCTGTCAGCCATCCCATGAGGGGATATAGTTCCTCCTATATCCCCTCCTTCTCCTTAAGTCGGGATGTGAATCTTTACGTATTTGCTACTTCGGCGTCCTTCTCATCCATCCCTTACCATGCACATCTTTCTTCGTAGTCGGTTCTATGTCCTTCCTAGGTACTTTTACTCTGACCTCAATATCCTTAATAGTGATAGAATTACTTGTGTTGTGATAGCATCTTTAGGGCCGTGTGCCTCGTTCTTGAAGCCAATATTCAACTGCGGGGCCAGTACAATAAAATTGTCAATTTCTTCGTCCACGACCATATAGGGAAGCGAGATTAAACTTTCTCCTTTCGGCTCCGAATGCAGTATATTGTGCATGGTCATTTTGAAGGTCGCGATGTGCTTATTACTGTCATATAATGTGGGTGATAAGCATGGTCGAGAGGTTAATGGGAGGTACCACGCTGCTCACGGAAGAGGACTATAGTTGATTTTCCTCTATGCGCTACACATGTGAGTCCCACAATTGAGATTGCAACAAGATGATGAGCTTAGTGAAAAGTACCGCCTTCACTAAGTGGGCCCATCGAGCTATTTTTGGGACAAAGTCTATTTTTAGACATTTCGATCATATTCTATGAGTTGCAAGATGCTATTTGTGGATGGTTGGTCAAGTTGGAAAAATATATGGACTTCTACTTTTAGACATATTAGGCTGAATCTATTTTTGAATTTCTAGTCTAAAAACGAGATATGTCGAATATTATTAGCTCTTAATAATATTTGGACCTAAACATTATCTTATTATCTTGGAGCACTTCGGTTAAGTGCACGGATGTGGCACGGGAGTCGAAAAAAAGGAATTACGCTATTCACGAGGGTTAAGTGGAGCTATTGCATGGAGACTTCGGGTAGAACTCATGTGACGAGTTTGGTGGAGTTGTAGAAGTAGTTGGTGGATTTGTGTTCGGTTGCTCGGTTCGACACGAGTTGAGCCTAGTTGTATCTAGTCTAGCTGATTGATACACTAGTGAGTGGTGTGAATTAATTATTAATTCATTCACTAAATATTAACTCATTAATCAAATGAAGAATACATCGGTTAACTATAGTGCATGGAAGTTCAGTGGAGACCAATGGAGAGGTAGGTGAAAGAGCAAGTGTGACTATCAGTTGTGACTATAGTGATGCATTTATTGCATCCAAAACTCGAGTGGAATGCCAATGGGCCAAGAAAGGATGGACCAATTCGAGTTCATTGAGCCATTCTTTGGGATTGTGTAGTAGAGGCGAGGCTAGCGGTGGCGGAGATCGGTGCTTGGATTTTCTAGATCAGGATTCTGATTAGTGTGTGATTGTATTGTACTGAAGGCTTGTGAGAAGCTTTTGTATGAGGATTGTTACATGATCTCTGCTTACATATTTTATACAGATATTTGGGGCTTTTAGCTTTAGGCTTTCTAGTTAAAACAGTGTTCATATGTGTGAATTTTTATGGTTTCAATGTGTGCATGTATTGATTTAATTTCCGCATGCTGATGATCAATAGTAGAAGAGATTCTGTATTGTGCATGAAGTTAAAATAGTGTGTGATCGGGAGAATATTGGATGTATAATGCATTGTTATATAATTTCTACATGGTATCGAGCTATATTGATCATTGGAGCAATTGAAAAGCATTGAAGCGGTTGATTTTTGTCTTTGGTGGAATTCGAATTTGCAGCAGTGTTTTCTTGGTGTCGAAGTTGAGATGTCTTTCAACAGATTGTGATTGGAGTATTCCCTTGAGGGCAGCTCAAATTATATTTCATGGAAGGACAGGATGGAGGTGGTGTTGGAGGATATTGGGTTGAAGGAGTTCATAGATGCAGAAATTCCAAAACCTGCTTCTAGCGACGATGCCTCACTTGACGCATGGCAAAAGAAGACAACTAAATGTCGAATGATTCTGTTGGAAGGTGTGAAGGATCACATAATGTCCAGCCTTCATGGTAAAGCTTCTCCATTCTTGATGTGGAAAGCTTTGACATATTTGTTCCAAAGCAAGAGCGACCAGAGGAAGTTGGCGCTCAAAGATAAACTCAGGAAAATAAAAATGGAGAAAGGCGACAGTATACACAAGTACCTCACAAAGTTTGTCCAGTGTAGGGATGAGAGTTTGGGAAGTGTGGGGGTTACGCAGATGAGAAGGCTTGGTGAGCTTGGCTCTTCTTGGGCTTCCAAAGTTGGCATTCCTATGAGGAATCTGTGAATGGTCGAACGCCGGGATGGGAGGCGACTTTGGTCCGATCTTGTGTAGGAGAATGCTGTAGAAGTACCGGGGATGGATCTTCATCGAAGAATGAAGATGAAGAAAATTGCGCTTGGCTGCCAAAGCAAGGAAAGGGAATGGAAAGAAAAATTCTTCTCAATCCGGTGCGAAAGGAAAGAATAGGACATGCCAAGGTGAAGTGCTCACCTTTGTCACCAACACGGACATTACATATTGTCACATAAGAAGAAAAATAGCAGGCTGTGGATGCACGTGGAGGGACCTCGCGGTTTGAGTTGGATTTTTCGCTGATCACATGCTTGGTCTCAATTATGATGGGATCGGTGTGGTTTCTTGATAGTGGTGCATCTTTCCATATGACCGAGACAAAGATTTGTTTACTAATCTGGATGAGAAGGATCTTGGAGTGCACATCGAGATGGAAACTGATGATGGTAGATACGTGCGCGGTGCTCAGGACCATTTCCTTTGAGAGAGGAGTGGTAAACCCTTCATATTAAAGGATGTCATGCATGTTCCGGGATTAGAAGAAGAATCTGATATTTGTGGAAATGTTGGAAGACAAAGGATATGATGTTGTCTTTAGCGAGGGAAAGGATTTCTTTGCGTAGTAGAACTGTGGAGAAACCAGAGGATGAGGTTTGAGTTAAGAACCTTTATAAATTGCGGGTAAGATGGTACAGCGCAGCAATAGCGGGCAAGGTAGAAGGAGTGGTGAGCTAGGATGAGGGAACATTTGTGGCACGGGAGATTGGGCCATCTTCACCATGGAGCTTTGAAAATTTTGGAGCGGTGCCTACCGGGCTTCCCAAGGTACACTTGCACGGTCCCGAGATCGGTGCAAGGGATGTACTTTGGGAAAATTTCTGAAAGCCACCTTTCATGAGAAGGATAGTCGCGCCACGATGATCTTTGAGATAATTCACACAAATGTGTGTGGACCTTTCTCGGTAGCTTCGACAACAAAGCACGGAGTATGTGATATTTGTTGATGATTTTCTTGTAGTCTTTGGATCTTCTTCATGCGAAGAAGAGCAAGACATACTCAAAGTTACGTGAGTTCAAGGCAGTGGAAAAGAGTCGGGAAGCGAGGTGAAGGCTCTTAGGAAGCGATAATGGTGGTGAATTCATCTGGAAAATTCAAAGACTTTGCGGTGCGAAGGAATTCGAAGAGGAGAGCTCATAGCGCCTCATAACCCACGGGAATGGGGTCGCGAGCGAAAAGGAAGAGAATGATCATGGAGTGCGCATGGGTGATGTTGCATGATCAGGCCTTACCATACACTTGTGCGCTGAAGCTTGAAACACTGCAGTTTATGTACAAAATAGTTTTCTTCATAGGATACTTGGAATCGTGCTGAAGAGGCGTTTTTCTGGTAAGAAGCTTGATATTTGTCATTTGAAGATTTTTGGCTCACACAATTTACATTCATGTAAACAAGGATGCTAGGAAGAGAAGTTTGGAGCCTACGCGAGAGGTTGGGATATTTGTGGGGTACAAAAACACCCCACAACTATCGTGTGTATTTTCCGGACGGTCGGAAAGGCGATAGCGACGGGATATCAAATTTCATGAGAGAAAGCCATGGGGGAAGTGTTCGCTTGAGAGGGAGCCACACTTGCATGCGGTGAGGGAGCTATTAGTTCTTTAAGGATGAGCCTTAGGATGTGGATCAGCCACAAGAGGAGGTTCATGGAGTGGAAGAAACCACTCATGCGGCACAAACATCGAGAGGAGCGCGCACTACGGATCTTGACAAGCTGAATCTTGATGCCAGAAGATTGCGGGAGCACCTACATCACAACACGGATAGAGACGATCCTGAATGATATGTTTGGATACATGGCTCGATGAGCAAGTGTATCGTGACGAAATTCATCCTATTTCGAGGAAGAGCTGTGGAGGACCACCTTGCATGGGTAGATTCCATGGTGGAGAGTATGATTTGATTATCAGCTTGAGTGCATGGAGATTGTCCCAAGGCCGGAAGGAAATCAGTGGTAGGTTCGAGATGGATCCTACAAAGTGAAACAAGATGCTAATAGAACATAAAATTCCTGAGGCAAAATTTTTTTCCCTGGGCTTCTCACATATTGAGGGGATCGACTATGAAGAAACCTTTGCACCTGTTGCAAGGTATTCTTCCATACGGAGCATCCTAGATCTCTCAACGTAGATGGGTTGGCACATTCATCAGATGGATGTGAAGACTACGTTCCTCAATGGATTCATTGAGGAGGAGGTGTACATAGAGCAGCCTGAAGGTTTCAAGATCTTCAGCAGTGAGTCGCATGTATGCAGGCTCAAAAGAGTGTTGTATGGGCTGAAACAAACACCTCGTGCTTGGTACACACGGATAGACAGTTATTTCACCGGTCTTGGATTCACCAAGAGTGAGGCGGTTTCGAACCTATACCAGATTGTGGTGGAGGGTAAAGTTGCTAATTATTGTACTTTATGTAGATGATTTGATATTTGATGGGTGATGAACAATTAATACTCTCATGCAAGGTTGATCTTGCAAGGAGTTTGAGATGAAGGACTTGGGCCTCCTTCATTATTTCTGGGATTGGAAATTTGGCGGCGCAATGATGGATTGTTTGTGTCTCAAGGCAAGTATACCCCCGGGAGATACTAGAAGTTCAACATGCAAGTACCGCAAGCCTATCAGTCCTCCTCTTCACGGTGGTTGGAGGAAGAGGATCTTGCATCAACGGAGGTAGTGGATGCCATTGTTTATCGGCCAGTTGGTTGGTTCGCTCATGTATCTAGTCAATACATGATCGGACATATGCTATGCGATTAACCGGCTTTCAAAAGCTATGGTTAAGCCTACCAAGCTCTTTTGGAAGGCGAGGGAAAAGCATGTTTTGAGATATCTAGAAGGCACATCGGGATATGGATTATGGTATTACGGACGGTCGGATGAGGGTGAGTTTGCATGGCTTCGGGGATGCAAGAGTGGGCGGGGAGCCCAACGGACGGAAAAGAGCACATCTGGAGGGATATTCGGTATCGGGTCTACAACGGTTTCTTGGTATAGTAGGAAGCAGTCCCAGTGGCACTCGGTTCGGTGGAGTAGAGGTACAGCGGCAAGTTTAGTACATGCGAAATATGGATGAGGAAGATCTGAGATTTGGTTAATTGAGTTCACACTTAGATCCTACTATGATATATTGTGATAATCGAGTTGCATCAAACTCTACGGTTAATATATTATTTCATGATAGATCTAAACACATTGACATGCGGTATCATCATATGGAGATTTTGTGCGGCGGAAGATCATGTTACTTTCATACATTCCTAAGAGGATCGGGATGCGAGATATCTTGACGAGCGCTCACGGAGCAAATTTGAATACCATAGAGGCGGGATCGGGAGGCGGCGGATAATCCCTATCTTGTTGAGAGGAGTGTTGAGATTGCAACAAGATGATGAGCTTAGTGAAAAGAGTCGCCTTCACTAGTGGGCTGGGCTATTTTGGCGCAAAGTCTATTTTAGACTATGTATAGTTTTAGACATGTCGATCATATTCTATGAGTTACGGATGATATTTGTGGATGGTTGGTAAAGTTGGAAAAAATATATGGACTTCTATTTTTTAGACATATTGGGCGGAATCTATTTTTAGATTGCCAGTCTAAAAATAGATATGTCGAATATTATTAGCTCTTAATAATATTTGGACTCTAAACATTATCTTATTCTCTTGGAGCACTTCGGTGAAGTGCACGGATGTGGCACGGGGGCGGCGGAAAGGAATTCACGCTATTCTTGAGAGTTAGGTGGAACTGCCATGAGACTTTGAGTTAGAACTCATGTGATAGAGTTTGGTGGAGTTGTAGAAGTAGTTGGTGGAGTTGTGTTCAGTTTAACTGAGTTAGACACAATTGATCTAGTTGTATCTAGTCTAAGCGATTGATACACTGAGTAGTGGTGTGAATTAATTATTAATTAATTAAATAAATATTAACTCATTAATCGGCTGAATAATACATCGATTAACTATAGTTCATGTCGGTTCGGTGGGAGCAGTGGAGAGGTAGGTGAAAGAGCAAGTGTGACTATCAATTCGACTATAGTGATGCATTGATTGCATCCAACACTCGATGGAGATGCCAATGAGGATTGCGTGAGCAAGGCTAGACCAATTCGAGTTCATTCGAGCCATTCTTCGGTAGGGATTGCACGAGTAGAGGCGGGCTAGCGGGTGGCGAGAGATCGATGCATGGATTTGCTAGATCGGGACTTGATTAGTGTGTAGCGATTGTATTGTCTTGAGCTTGTGAAGCTTTGTATGAGGATTGTTACTTGATCTCTATGAAATATATTTTATACAAATAGTTGGGGTTTTTAACTTTAGGCTTTCCCAGTTAAGGCTCTTTGTGTTCATATGTGTGAATTTTGGTTTCAATGTGTGCATGCAATTGGTTTAATTTCATAATATGATCAATAGTAGAAGAGATTATGTATTGTGCATGAAGTTAAAATAGTGTGTGATCGGGGAGAATCTTGGATGTATAACGCATTAGTTATATAATTTCTACACACAGTGTGCATAACAGGCTCCTTCACACATATCCGGGGGTAAGCCAGGAGACAGACTCAGCGGGAGCTTCTAGGCGACCAACGCTATGAGGAACAGCAACCACAGTAGCAAAGGTGCACCCTAAGTCACCTTCTCAAATCGTTGGCCAAAATTCGTCACATAAATGCGAGCCCATTGAAACATACCCCCTTCCCACAATTGCACGCTAGCTGGATCACATAGGTGGGGATGGTAGTGACTTGGCATTCCCACTGGCATCAACACATCCCCGGCAACATCATGCCATTTGCATAGCGGGATCATTGATGGATTTGATAAAGCCTCGGGTATTCCGCTCCACCTTGTATTTTTTGGTGCACAAATTCAGCGATCTCGGCTTCATATTTCTTACCCACTCGCTCCAGAGGAGCTTGGTCCATTCATCGGGAGACCAATAATCCTATGAATCAGCGCAACATAAATAGGAGTCTTGTCCTGGATCCATAGGCGACCTTCATGAATTAAGGTGAGCGGTACCCAGGTGCAAGTCGGTGCAATATTGTAATAGCAAAATGGGGCATCTTGAGTAAGTTCAAGAGCCGGACCGGCCAACCCACACACCTAGCGCTAGGGGATGAAGTTTGTAACTCCATTGTTGTCATGAATCAAGTCCAGGTATAACATAGGTGCTAGTTCAAGGAATTCTTTGAGTTTCTCGTCGTGATCATCAAACTTGACCTCATGAAGAGCTGCAAAGTTACAGCCAATGATGGGGACCTCGCCTGGGGTCATTGCCTTTGCGGAGTGACGAGGCCATCAATATTCTTCAGCGTGCACGTTGATGTCCTACATGGTTAAACAAAGGGAGACAACAGAGTGGGTGGCTTGGCAGCGGGTTGTTCTTCCTCTCGAGCTACTGCGGGGATTTTGCGTTTTACGGGAAGTTTGAGGCTCTGTGGCCCATTTCGTGGAGCTTTGGGGGCTTTCAGGCTACGCGCTTTCTTCCTTTCCTTGTGGTTGGGCTCCAGCGTGGAAGATCTCTTTTGCCTCGGACTCGATTTCCACCACTTCCTTAGTCCCTGATTTCTGGGGAGTCATTGGACGTTCGGGGGGGCTCGGGGGTTGGTAGCCATCATCTGGCACGAAAAACAAAGTCGAGTTTATCACATGTCAGTGGGGGTAGGTTGCTCGGACATGAAGGGGACACTATAAACACGAGTGTCTTGCAACACCAAATCGTGCGGTAAGATATGCCAAGTACAAGCTATCTGACTGATACAAAACCCTTGTCTGGTTTGTTCGGCCGTTTATAGCTAATGCGACGGTCGAGTGGTTGGGGCAATTTGCACTTGGAACTTACCATCATGTAAATGATAAAAAATATCTATAATCCTCATTAAATGCCAACTTCCCCTCATTCAATGGTAGATTTTGCATTTTACTCGATTTGAGTGTCCCATATTATTCCCGCAGCTACGGGTGCGCTCTCAACGTTTGTAGTCGATTCTTTGTGTGTGTTCGGTGGAGCTCCTATGTGCATAGTGGTCCAGCCAACATTCCATATGCGTTACGAGTGGGCCTATTGTTTTCTTTACTAGTTTTAAGCTCCTTGACATTCAACATCTGTTGAAATGGTCTTGCGAAACGCTCTTTCGGGAGGCGGCGCGATCAATGTGTACTCCTCACTTTTTAGTTTTCTATAGTAGCCTACAAAGTTGAGGAGTGAGCGCAGTTTTTTTCATAAAGTTTGTAGGTCTTTTATATCCGAAACTTCCCATAGTATCCACCATCTTGAGAGAGTTTTTGTAGGAGATACACCTATCATTCACGCTGCCCTTTCCTTGCCCGGCGATAGTTATCTTGTGAAGGTTTGCGTAGCCAGTTCTGTCTTGGGTTGTTCCCTACGTAAAGTGACAGGAGGGTCGCAGCTCAAGAGTAACATAGTTCGACATGCCCCCCATTCTGGAGATAACATCTTATGCTCATCCCTGCACTTGAGTCTTGCATGTAGGGCGAGATTAAGGACCCATAACCTTTGTTCCTTTGGAAATTGACTTCGAATGCTTGCAAAATTCCTTAATGCTACCGGAACCATCAAAGTAGGGTAGATCTCTTACCTCTGAGGATATACATTGGAAATCCCTTGAAATTTTGAGACATCATAGTGCGGATACGTAGTGCAATTGGTTTTACAAATTTCTAGTTCTTCATCAGAGTTAGAAAAAAAATGGGTATCCTTTCCTAGCGAGCATACTGAAGTGTAGGGTTGATCCAATCTTCATCCTATGTAGTTAACTTATAGATGTGATCTACCTCTTCGTTGATACGATCTCGATATACCTTTCTCCTTTTTGCGGGGTCTAAAGGGACTATACCCTTATCCCTCGTTCTCAAATACCTTCTTCTCTTCTTCAAGTTGATAATACCACCCATTTCGATGGCCCAATATAACCCTAGGAGTGTAGGGTAAGGGTCCACATCTTCCACAATTTGGATGGACACAGAGTCGGTCAGGACCTTAGCCTCTTGCAATATCCACCTACAATCTGTGATAACGTTCCTAATGGTATGATCTTCTCTTGATTGGCCATGCGCGGTGGATAGTGGACCATTCCAACTTGGGTTCTCCATGGCCACCAAGTTTCCTTGGGAAACACGTTTGTCCCGACCTAGATCCAAAATAACTTGCTCCCATTTGTAATCCTGTTGTGCTATGAAATTTGCATTTCCCTACCGGTGCGTTTCTTATGCTTGTGAGTCATGTTTATATTAATGGGAGCGAGATTTTTTTCTGCGCATATATTTAATAGTGCCTAGAGGTTCTCAAAAACACCTTTGGTTACGTAGCATTTTTTTTTTTTCATGCATGCTTGTAAAATGGGTTGGACCCCCTCTCCTTCTTTGGTGGCCATAGGGACCTGCTGAAGTAGATGCTTCTGTGAAGTCCTGCTAAGTACAACGTCAAGGTTCCCTTTCCTTTTGAGTCCAAACCCCTTTGATTTAGATGATTTCTTTCCTGCGATCGGAAATCAACCGCAGCACCTTCGCCCCCGGTGGTTAGGCCACTGGGTTATGATACTAATACACGCTCTCTTTTCGAGGCTCCAATGTAACCCTTTGCACATTTTGCGTAGGTCATATTTCTCCTACACCTTAGCCATGAAAATTGGTACATCCTGGATCACATGGTCGAGCTGCAATACCTGCGGGATTTCCTTGTAGGGTTCGGGCGGTCCCTTGCAAAGTGACGTATCTCCTTGCGGTTATAAGAGGTGTTGGCCTCTTCCCCTGGCCTTCCACCTCGGACCCCCTCCTACCCACGACGGGGGAGCCCCGTCTTGGAGAGTCCTTGAGTGACCAAAGGATCTATCTACCTAAAGATGTTTCTGCCGGTCTATTAGCCGGATCATAAGTTTGGCGGTTGCTCCTCATCCCCCACATACCTAAAGTGCACCATTCTTTGCTTAACCTCCAAAATACAAACGGTAAGGCGAGGTGATGGTTTGTGTCGTGCGGCCATTTTAGCAACGACAATCATCACACCATAGTGCCGGCCCATGACCTACAGGTACATGGAAACAATGGAAAGCTGGTCCCAAACTGCATATAGTTTGCTAAGCGAGGACAATTATCCTTGATGTGACCATTCTTCCATCATTGTAGCCCTTTTTTATCTTTCGGGCTAGCCTTGCTCCTCGTTCCTTTCGCGAGATTACTGCATCTCACATGTGCATCGCCTCCAATTTTCCATGGATCTATTAGATGCCCATGCGGTATCATCTCCCAGGCATAACCCATACTTCCCTTAGGACCTCCAAGTTTTTCACACGCGATTCAAAGTTTGGTGACCCATAGGTATGCACGGGTAAGTTAGCAACATAGCGTGGGCTTATTAGTGTAGTATTTGTCATCATACGTCTCTTCTCTGATCCTTCTTCGGTAGCTAATTGACCTCCCACTGAGACTGGAGAGGCCCTTGCTTGAAATCCTTCAGATTCCACCACTATTTAACGAGTAAGACTTAGGCTTCTTGAGCTGTTGTTTTAAGGCATTCTTGTCCTTCAATGGTTGCGTTCACATGTTACTTTGATGTATCCCATGTACCCGGTCAAAGCTCTTCCTTCAAAGGCAAGGAAAGTTGTACCTTTTTCACCGCATCACTAGCTACATTCTGCCATGATCCATACGGATCCGACAAACCAAAACTGATACATGTCTTCATCTCCCACACCCTTAAATGTAGGTGACTTCATGGCCACATCCATGCCATCTTAGGTGGTGGTGGAGTTGTAGGTGAGTTCTTTTCCCCTATTGGTTTGAAAGTGGTGTGTTTGGAGGATGCCGCCTTTACTCTTCTTGATTTGTAGAAAAATCTATCTCCTTGGATTTGGTCGTCATTATTTCCTTTGTGTTGTACTCCCATCCGAGATCAGAGGTCGTTCACTGGTGTAGCTCTGAAAAATACTCTTTTTGCACGGTAATATCTTGATTAGTAATGGTAAGGTTTTTCGAAACTTACCCCAGGGGAAACCCTTGAAAAACCGTCGCTACCTTGAATAGAACAGATGAATTGATGAAGAAAATGGAAAACTGTTACAAACCCTCCTAGCACCTTTATCCAGCGGTGATCCACCATGCGAGTGATGGTGTTATCGGTCTTCTCTAGCTCTTTGGATCAATTAAGGTCCACTATGTGATCCACACTTGTCTTTCCAACACTTCTAAAATTCAACTAGCCTTACGAACTCACTCTTGGAGCTCGATCGCAATTGTTACAAAGAGATCTTAGATCTCTGAAAATATACTTGTTCTTCCACTCTTCGGCGGTCAATTTCTTACTTTGGTTCCTTTTCTTTAGAACTCCTGAACTTGTTTCTCAAACCATTCATCAATTTATTTTCTTTCGGGTCTCCAATACGGCCTTGGCATTACCCGATCTCTCAAATTCTCTAGGGTCTTATGAGCCATTTGTTGGCTCGGAGGTCACGACCCCGGGTTCGGAAGACAGAGGTTGCCAACGAACCCCCTATATCCGGCCCTTTCGGTAGTGACCCGCTTTCCTGGTCAAAGTCTCACCGAGAGCGGTATGGGAGGGGTGTTGCAACCCGAACTGCATCTGAGAGAGTAGGTAATAACGTAAGGCCCGCAACTATCAAATCTACACGAGAAGGATGATTCGCGGGGGTTCCCGGAATGTAATCGGAGATATAGTTCTTATCAGATCTATTCTAGCAGGTTTGCATCACATCGTATCATCAATTACAACCATAAAAAAACATAATCGCAACCAATATTGTCAACACAAATAGTTCGCGTTCATTAATAGAGATGCAATCAGAGTAAGTGCAACAACGATCACATCACGGGAATATACTAGGTACGGATACTTTCCCGCACATTTGTAGCCGCTACAACACCACCCAAAATTTTGGATATATTTAAAATTTCGGGTTCCCCCTCTGCTCGCCTAGGCATTAAAGTATTTCTGGGACTTTTGTAGTCAACAACATCCAGCCCAGGCCTATCCCCGATCCCTCCACGAGTTGTCTCATCACCATGACTTGATGTTGTCGCTGCAATCACGCCATATGTGGAGGATCTAGCGTACGCTGTGTTTATTCTGCGGAGTCGCGCCATGTGTAATGAGATTGCCATGCATATGCTTGAACGAGAACCTTGTGTGTATTGGCAGTAAAAACCCTCTGGCGTAGGTCATTAAGCGTATTGTTTGAATGCTTCTCTTAAGCTTGTTAGTTTCATGTGTTTTATCTATGGTTATCATTATTGAAGAGTAATTATGATGTTGTAATATCCCACGCGGAGTTGACCTGGTGACAAACTCCTCCGTCATGTCACGACATCAAGGGAAATAAATTTGGGCTCAACGAAGAGGTCAAGGCTGCCCCGGAGCGGGGGAGGAGCAAGAGAAAATGATCGATCGTTAAAGGGGAATAGTGTGATACATGTTGAAGAAAAGACCTTCTATGTCACTTATGCAAAGATTTCTTCACTAGTACGGATGCTTTAAAGCGGTCTATCGGAAATGTCCAGTCTTGCATTATACCATCTCAATGCATGAGTGACACTCCAAAGAAACATGTTGTCACTTCGATGAATCTAGCTGAAGTATAGCCCGGTGAGCATATCCGACCTAGGAGATTTCCCCTCTGGGCCAGCAATCTGTTCAAGGCGTGCTAAATCTGCCAGAAAGACGTGGTGTAAAAAACATGCGTGTTTCCATAAGCAAGCCAACGACAAGGTTTCAAACTTGTGAGCGCACCCTCTTGAAACAACATTATGGTCCCATCTCATGATGTGGAATTAATTATCTTGTAAGTACCACCTGGGCTTGATAAAATGGTCTTACAACCCTAGTCTCTCCTTTATCTTTCCTTATTCACTTGGTTGGGTATGTGGGACCATATGAGATGGAGAATGTGATTGAACCTAAAGGGTCTGTTTAAATGCATACACCTTTTGTAATTTAGGCGCAGTGATGCATATGCAAAGAGAGCCTCCGTTCCTGAAGATAAAAGGAGTTAATATTAAAGGGGAAATCCATGTGGTTAGATTGCTTGATTTCTGCTCTCAAACTCAAAACAAAAGTCTTCATATTATGAGGTGGTAGCCTTGGCATACGGAATTGTCATCTATCATGCTAACAATCGGAGAAAAAGAAATGGTAAATGTTTTTTAATTAAAACTAGAGCAAATGTTTGATAGGAGGTTCGACTTATGATATAACATAAAGAAAGGTGATAACAAATGTGAACGTACAAATGTCATTGATCTAAATGGAGTTGCTATCAAATGTTTGAGGCCATTAGGCTCTCCCACAAAGTCATTAGACGTCTAAATATGTCAAGAGTGGGAAGGGTTTTTGACATAATCAATTTTTGTTTTCTTTTAGAGTTATAATTAAACTTCACGAAAAGTCAATCGATTTGATTTGATATATTTTGGGCGAGTTTTAACTTGTGTTAAAGGTTTGGGTTCAACGGCGGCGGATATGACAATGACTTTGATACGTTAGAAAATTGAAACACGCTTATGCCGCCGCGTTATGAAATTAAACGTTCGATGCCATGTGTTGGAACATGGCGAGACACGTATGGGCACGTATCAGCCAAAGGTTCGATAGTGGACAATGTACGTGGAAAATATGGTGCAAAACTACATGCACATGTTGCATGGAGTCAAACCTCAGATGGCACGTTTTGATGTATGTTAAAACATAAGGTTTTCAATTCTTCGATTAAAATGGCGACGGGACTATGTGAAAACACATTGCGGGAGCCAACGTGCGAATCTACATTGGGGGATCCAACGTTGAAGTGGATTAAAATAATGCCCACTACTACTGCAAGTCTCTAATAAGAATACATTAGGAAACATCGATCGTTACGGCAAACCGTGAGTAATTCACGTGGAATTCTCGTTCAACGTACGCTGAAGTTGGAAAATGCGTGGTTACAGTCCAACAACGGGGAGAGGTGCTTGATGCGTGTTGGGACTACTCAATCCCACTAACTCCTTGATGTTGTAACGCCGGAAGTATCCTGTAGGTTGCCAGTGGGAAAATCCGACAATCTAGCAGCTCAATCGTTACGGTGTGAAACGGTGAAATATATCTGAATGGGGAGTTCCTCCTAAATATGGAGAATGAGAAATTTGGTTCAAGCGCAAAGTCACTTTTTCACTCCATTGCGCACCATGATTTCTTATTTACATAGCTGGGGTGACTTTTCAGCAAGACATGACGTAGTGCTGAAAATCGACTAACCATAAACATAAGCAAAACATACAAAGGAACGTTGAGCGACTCCAGATGTTTGTGTCGAAGTGTTAGTCCATGACAAAACTCGTCGGAGCGGCAGCACATGTATAGTTACGGTTTACGTTCAAAGCATGGAGCCAAAGGTTCGAGGCAGTTTGAGCATGTACCGTCAAAATCCGTGGGCGGGTACTTGTAGATAACTCCACATCGGAGCTTATATGCAGAATGCATGGAGACATGAAGAATTGGTGAAAGAGTCCCATGAGTTTTAATCATTGAAGCAAACACATATGGTATTCGCGTTTACATGATTGAGGCAGGTCGCGGGGTCGCGAAACAAAACGTGCCCGAGTTGCGACTCCAGCCGGTTGCGACCCAACGACCCCTTCCGTGCGCATATTACTCGGGTCGCGGGGGTCGGCCAGGCAGTGCAGCTCATGAGGAGCTTGCGACAGAGATTATCGACTGCGACCCCATCGGGAAATGCAAATGCATGATCGTCCACGTGTTCATTCACCGAAAAAGCTGCGTGTGCCGCATTATATGGACGGGCTACCCTAGTGCATGCGCCATGCGCCGGCGGTATCTTTGCTTGCTATTACTCCGAACCCAAAGGACGGTTGCTGGTCGGTTCGATGACATCTCCGCAAATCTTTCAAATGCCTCTCTCGATATCTATGCAGCATTTCTTCTCCTCCACGCTTTGTTCGTGAGACTTCTGGAACCAGCGATCCAATTTGGACATGCGATATTCCACGGCCTGTGAGGTATAATTCATTACCTAGCCGGCTATAGATTTTCAAGGCCGAAGCACTTGCGAGCTCGGAAAACACGCGTTCGTTGAAGGCCAAATGCCTCTCGGGCCATTGTGTTCCTACCCCTTATTACTTTTTCTTGTGAGATTATTTACGGGGTTGTCTCATATACGCGTTTCAAGCGATGTCATCATTGGAGTAAGCGAGACGTAGTCGATATTCGACGGATCGGTACGGCGAGGTATGCAATAATGACTCATAACAATATATGGCGACTCAAGGAACTTGTAGTAAGGTATTGCGGCAGGGAGGGGAGGCTGTCGTGGAATAGAGAGTTCATCCGATCTCATCTACCATCGCTCCAAATGAACAACCCTCGGTTAGAGGTGGTTGCGAAATGATGCGCTGGGAGCATCTACATTTGAGAGGATATTATAGGTGCTCAACGGTACGAATGGTTAATTCTAGAAATATGGACGCTAGAAGATATTTTGCTACGGGCAATGAGACTTCAGAAATGCCCAGGATTAAAAGTGACCAAATTGAAAAATCGACATCTAATAAAGGCTTTGAAGCGAGGAGAGCAACGTTTAAACGTGAAGCCGAGGCCTCATAAACGCAGTCTACGATAGCAACGTACAAGTGGGCTGAGGAGATACGAAGGTTAGTCTAGTTCCATTTGATTGTTGGCTATGTTTGCGGGGATCAAACAATGGTTTGTTGGGAAGCATAAAGGAAAGAGCTACTTAGTTATCATCTCACCCTCGATTGAGAAATGATATTATGCGCACGTTTTCTTGGCCACCCCGGGGGTGCTTAATTTATTGATTCTTCGCTCTTGCAAATTAATTAAATGCCTTTAACATTGTTATTTTTTCAATCATGGAGACATGTGACCTACGTTATTTTATTGCGGGAAGAACCATTCGAGTCGCATAACGAGCCGAGTACGCCTCAGCAAACAAGGGACCTTCTCAAAAACAAGTCGCGAGGTCGCCCGGGTCGCTAAATTCGCCTCCCTGTCAAAAAAGCGACGGCGCGACCTAGCGACCCGGCGACTAGGTCCTTGGTCACACATTTGCACAGTGCAGTCGTAGATCCATGCGGTCGCGGTCGCACATCTACCCGGAGTCGCGGGGTTGCAAATCCAACAAGGTCGCAGGTCGCAAACCCCAAGTCATGGTCGCAAATCTACCTAGGTCATAAATCCTTAGATACGATGAGGTCGCCTGTCCTTGAATCTGGATAGGTCCCGCGGGTTGCACATTACCACAGGTCGCAAGTCCCCAAAGGTCGCCCGGGTCGCTAAGTCGCACCCCTTGGTAAATACTTGACAGCGCAACCCGACGACCCGGCGACTAGGTCGCGAGTTGCAACAACGGCTTAGGTCGCGGGAGCCTGGCATCAGGTCGCAAGAAAGCCCAGGTGGAAGGCGAAAAGTTAGGGACCCCAAAGGAAGGCAAGCCTTGCCCTATAAATACTTCCTTTGGAAACTAACCAAATGGCTTTTCTTTTGGAAAGACTCAAGAGCTACATTGTATTATTGAAAGACCATATTCTTAGGCATATGAATATGAATACTTACTAAACCCCTTTGTCGGATGATGTATTTCTTTGTGAAAACGGCACTATGTGTATTTCTTGAGCAGTTTCAGAACATCTTTTGATTTATGAAAGCGCCTCTCCTATAATATCATTTATGCATCATGTTTATCTATGCTTGTGTTGATGATGTTTAGTTTGTGCTTTCTAAATGGATGTTAATACCTTTGTCTATTAGCATTTCGTTTTATCTTTCGAAGTAACAGTCTCGCCATTGAGAACTATTTCTTTTGTGGTCGGATACCCCAACGCAAGCATGACCCCAAAGAAGTGCCGTTAAGTTTGCATCTCTTCGGGCGTATGTGTTTTATTAATTCTCTTGCTACGTATAGTGTTGTAGACATGTTCCATGCATCGATCATGTATTTCGTATCCTATGAATAAGTGTGTCGCGGAGTTTGATCGGAGGTTCTTTTGAGACCGAAGGGAAGGCGTCTTAAGCAGTAGCTAGGACCCACACCCCGGATGGGATCCCTACTCCAAACGGTTTAAGGTCTGGTGGTACTTTTTACGGGAGATCCCCTCTTGTTGGCGGACAAATTTTCTGTCAACAATACCCGAGAGATAAAACGGACGAGTTCGTAGCTTAATCGAACTGATATTAGTTCACATCAATCATAATAGAATAGATCTAGACAACATCATATGTTTCAACAATACTTCACATATATTACTATCAAAATCCTCTTGCATTCCCCAAATACCCTTTTGTGCACACGGCCAACGAAGTCCACACACAACAATATAGAGGATCTCCACGCACACGACGGCGAAAAGGAGTCCTAACCCAAACAACCCAACCCAAGATCTAGCAATTCGTACTTCGCATCGATCTCATAATTCTCTACCTATTGACTCAAAAGGTTCAAATATTTATACTACTTTAGCCTACGCATCCAATGGTACGCAAGCGAGTAGTTTGCGGACTCTTGGTCTATGACACAAACACAATGCATTGAGGCTTTAACCCACTAGAAAACCCACAGTTAGACTAAATATAATAAAAAATACCACAAAATGGACCAGATTCACAGCCTTGGAGACCTTGTTCCAACATGTCGGTTGAAAGTGACCAATCGGGGAGCCTAGTACCCCCAGCGCTCTTCTGAGAGAAAGACCGACATGTACGCTTTGTAAAATGCCAAATCATGTGGTCGCCCACTTCGCCTGATTTAAGCGAGCATTACGGCCCAGTTTGGTACCTTGCCCAGGACCCTGGAAACTGAAGACACGAAGGGACCCCCATAGGCTATTTTGCCCGGTATGTCAGAGCAATAGCGTAGGCATAGCAGTTTGTACACACATATCCGCAAGTTCTTCCTCTCATTGATATGATTCACTTACGGTAGAAGAAATAGGATGATCTTCTCAAACGATATAGAAAATACATCACCCCTAGGCCGAGTGACCCCACACCCCTGCTTGGTGTGATGGGAAAACTGGGATAGCACACCAACCAAGCAACCGAGGCCCAACCTAGGATAACATGCGGACTATGCGACTTGATTGACCACTTGGGTCTATCGGTGCAAATAACTAAAGCCCCTCGCAAATATTTTTCGCCTGATCTCTTCTCTGCCATAGAAACTTCTCTCTAACCAAGAGAAAATCATGCGTACTTATTGCCAAATTTGTTCACACTTTCATCATAAAATTAAATGTGATCATCTCCCCAAGCTTCCGAACGGCAAAACGGCATTAGTTACTCCCCCAAGAGTTAGACATACCCAAGCCAACGACACGGAAATGGAAGATAAAGACCTCATCTTCTACTACAGATCCTTTCAATCCACATACGGGACAAAGTAGTGTTAGTTCCCACAAAAATTTTCAGTCGAAAAAATGGTACCATGCACCATCTACACTAGCGAATCATGAACCGGGGCATGCCCACTAATGGAAACATTCGGCACCTTTGCACCGAGGCACAATTTCCACCAACATGTAATTGAAAATCCTAGCGGGGAACCCAACCTTGCGCTTATGAAACTCCCATCACGAAGATTCTTCCCCCACGAAACGCGTGACCACGATACACCATATACGATTCATATAATCATGTATTGGGGCATGACTCAGTTGTATGCTCATGTCACCATGAGTGTCTAGTCTGCTGCAGCTACGAGTAGTTGTACCTACGGCAAATGCGGGCCAATGTTTGTCTACCTCTTTCAAGCTGAGTGGTTCCACTACATTGATGATGGAATCCTTATCGTGTCTCTCAACCGGCTCCATGATAATTGAACCCATTCAACATAATATTGTGCGGGATCAATCCCCTTAGGATCCCTATTTAATTTGGATGAGGACATCATAGAGGTAATGTGAACGAGGATTATCCATGGGATCTGAAATGCATCACCATTCACTTTTATCCCCAAGCACACATTTAGTCTGAAAATACAAAAGAACAAGAGATCTATGAAATTGAATCAAAATATTTCCTCCCAACGGGAAAATTTGAATAGTTCAAAAATCCCATCACGACGCCGTGCATTTGAGGAAGGAAATATGTCAAACATCTCACCTCTTGTCAAGGTGAACATATCCCAAAATCTTTCAAAAAGTCGAAGAAATCTCAGCAGGGGTAGCATTCTCTCCAAAATAAATAACTTCTTATACCCAATTACTGCAGAGCATCGATATATATTTGCGTGGGACTACTAAAAAATGCTTGGGATTATTCCCACTATCGTAGAGAACCATATTGACACTTGTTCGACGTACCTCCGTGCGCCAAAAGCACTGACGTCAACGCACCCATCAAAGGAAGAAGCAATAAAATGAGAAATCGATAAGCTTCATAAAGTTGGGTTTATACCCCATTTCCTATACATCTTGGAGTTTCCAACCTTGTTCTCGTCATGAAAAAACGGGGGCACATACGCATTTGCAGATTTTCGAGATTTGAATAAGCTTGTCCTAAAGGAAAATTATCCCACCCCATTCATCGAACATGTCATTGATGCTTGTGCGGGTCATAAAACCCTCTCCTTTATGGATGAATTCTCTAGGTACAATCAAATTCAAATCTAACATACGGACCGATACAAAACGACGTTCACCACCCCCTTGGGCACATTTACATACGAGGCAATGCCATTTTGGCCTAAAGCTCTTGGAGCCACCTTCAAAGGGCAATGAACTATATATTTCATGACTTGACCTTATCCTCACCTACTTGGATGACGTGACCCTCGCTCAAGAAGCGCTAAGACCATATTGAGGATTTACGGTTGGTATTCTAATGATGCGATCCCGATACAACCTACGCTTGAACCCCCTCAAGTGTAATGTACGCATCAACATGGTAGAATCTTAGGTTTTATCATGTCTCAGCAAGGGATTCACGTAGACCCCCTCAAAGGTCCAAGATATCAAAGTTCCTCCACAGGAACCCTCGGAGTAACTTTAAAACATGCGAGGGGAAGCCCAATTTTCTAGACGCTTCATCCCGAATTATGCAGCACTTTCAAGGGCTCTATAATATTTCCAATTTTTCACATGATATTTGGAATATTAGAGTTCTTAATAAACTTAATTAATTAAGTAAATAAAAGGGTGGAGGACCCAAAAACCCAAAGATAAATAAAATCCACTTTTGATGTGTGTATGTGGATATTTCATATCTAGATCTACATAATGGTGTAGTAGAGCAACTACTTAATGTGAAAGGAGTGGAGATCATGGCATGTGGGAAATAGATCATGGAGGTTGATACAGTCAACTAAGATCATGGAAAGAATAAAATGTAATATGCTAAAACATTCATGATGAGATGATGGAGGTAGTGCATTTAATGCACACATGATGGAGAGGGTGATCATTACATTCACACATGATGGAGATCATGGAGAGACAATGCGATCCACATGGAGACCTATGTTCACATGTAAAGTGTAGTTATGAGGAGGAAAATACATGAGAAGGCTCATAATCTATATAAAGAAGATGAAGGCACAATAAAAGGTGGGTTGAAAATTATTATTGATGTATGATCTGTTTAGATCTAGAATTGTCATGTGAAATTCCATGCTTTCTTTGGTGTTTAGCTAAGATTGCAAGTCTTGTTTAGCATTGAGTGTTCACATTAGAATCCACCTCTTTCATTGAGTAGCTCTTGCAAGAGTATTTTAATTCATTCATAATTATGAATTGGTGCAATATTGTTCCTACTTTCCATGAGAACATCCATATTCAGATTGCACATTTCTGAAGATCAGTTTGAGAGGAGGAGGTTGTCCTTCCAATATTTCGGTTGAGGAGCAGGTGAAGGATTCATCCCCATCACCTTGAGCTTCAAGATCGCCTTCTAGTGCTTCAGATCTATATCAGGCATCATGACCATCTATTATTGATCTCCCGGACGACAATACCTTCGGGAATTGCGCGGTCCATTCTTGTAGATCCAAGGAAGAAGGGAAGTTGCTAGCATTTTAGCTAGTAATCTAGTGGAGGACCATTCCTTTACATTGTATAAATTATTTCCATCATTCTAAGCTATATTTCACATTTTAGCAGTATGCTAGAGAGCCTTTTTCCTTTACAAAACATTTTCCATGAGCCGTTGTGTAGCAGCGAGTTTGCAATCTTCTTTGGGGATTGAGGAGCTAGATATTGAGCTTCTAGCTTGAGGATCTAGTGAAGGGATCAACCCTTCAAGCTTATATCTGATCTTGTGACATATTTAAACCATCTATTTGTCATATCTAGCTTCAGATATGTATAACCTAGTAGTCAAAGGATCAAACTCGAGAGGTTGATTTTCCAAATTTGTAGATCTAGAAAATATTTTAAGGTTATCTTGGGTTACCATCATAGAGACGAGATCTAGAATATTGGCATCATCGAACTCCATATTTGTAGATCTTCATTTTCCTTTTCAGCATGTAGTCATATATTCATTATCTATTGAAAGGAGAAAACCTGATATTTTCTTCTAGCAAGCTCTCCGGTTACGTAGTGCCTACTTTGGCATCTTTTCGGGGTCATTCTAGGCCATCTCTTTGGCTAGATTACCTCATATTTTGTACATTGTTGTAACTAAATCTTATCCACATAATAAAGGGCTTAACTATTATATCCTATCTTTGTGTTGATCATAAAATTACATGTACATTTTCTGTGTTACAAATATTATGTTTACATGTGTATCGATGCTTTATTCCAATTTGGGATATTACAATGGTATCGAGCATGATCTTTAGCTCAACTTGTGGAAATTTTGACAACATAATAAAACGGATAGTAGATACTATGGAGGGATTAAGTTTTACCTCATCTTCCTTTAGATCTATGAAGAAGGATCATATCTAAGGAATGAATGAAACAAGAGAAAGAGCAAAGAAGAAACCTCAAGAAGGTTTCATGATGAAGGAGTCCCAACACTTTTCGGCAACAAGAAAGCTAGGAGAAGCAAAAAAGCTTCAAATTATTCCAGATCCACTTTCTTTGAGAAACGGGAGCGGTCTGAATATGATGAAGGTTTGGGGCATGAGACCTGAAGTGAGTATTTGAATACAGTTACAACCTAGAGCATTGAAGGATAATCTCTCTCCAACCGGTTACGCGGCTCAAAGAAGAGAGGAGAATCCAAAAGAATAATAGAAGAAAAGGCATAGATTCTTCTTGCCTACATTTGATGGGTTTACCACAAGCACATTAAGGGCTTGGAGAGATAATTATTTACATTCTTTCTGAAATATCCTATATCAGAAGAGGTTGTGGAGTTTGCAACAACTTGCACCTAGATGAGGAGAGGCAAGAAATTAGTGGTTCCAATCATGTATCACATGGAAGTGTCTGCTTATGAATATTTTATGCAAAGACTGAAGAAGAAATATGAGTGAAAACCAAAGACATCTCACATTGTGACATCTCCCATCATCAAGGAGATAGTGCATTAATATTCAAGAGAAGATGTTCTCATTATCACTCAAGAGGAGGAGCCTCTACACCACTATATTCATAGATGTGCTTACATCAAGAGGAGGATCACTTGCATCTTTGAAAATGTTTCTTGGTCTTGACATTTGGAGCCCATGCATGATTGATGAGATGCATGAGGAGGAGGAGATAGATACCAGCGCTGGTACACTTGTAGAAGTGCAACCATCACTCCTACCCGGCGGTTGGAGAGACCTTTACTGCCAGGAAGGAAACTCTTGTGTTCCTTTTAGTGTTTATGAATCTCGGTTGATCCAGGTATGCATCCACTTTCATCTCATATTTTCAGTACCTCTTATTGAAACTTATGGGAACATGCCATCAAGGCCAATGCATGACCAAGGGTTAGAACAACATGCTGATTTTAGACAGCAACATATCAACAACATGAGAGGACCCTTGATTTAATCAAGGAAGTGATGAAAAACTATCCCAGTTCATCATTGAAGAGCATTCAAACCTTTGAGTTGAAGTGTAGAGTTTCTGAAGATGGGATGAGTGATCCTATGTATAATGGTAGTTATGAGTTCAGCATTATGCATTCTTTGAATAACATGCATCACCTTGCGGAGACACAATCTTGTTAATGAGCAACAATGAGAAGAAGAGGACCCATTCCTTATGAAATAATAGTAGCTTCATTCATGAAGAAATGTAGGAAAAAGATGATAGATGGTAGACATCTTGAGATGAGGAATATTTTCTCCTTTCTAGATGACACTTTCTCAATGAGCATCTCACAACTCAAAGAAAATTATACTGCGAGAGGATCCGAACCTTATTGGTTTTGGAGGGCCATTGATGAAGAGAAATCTCATGTAGGAATCTCATTGGAGGTGCACTTCAAAATTTCATGGAGTGCAAGGTTCTTCTTGATTTGAGGAGGGTGTCCTACAATGGGAGGATACCAGGATTTTGCGGGAATGAGATCCATCATCCACATTGGGATGAATGGTTGATGATATGGAGCAAGGGGTTGCCAAACCACTTGTAGATGTATGATACGGGGCAACAAGAAGCATGGCTGCGCTGGTTTCTCTTGGGTAGTGGTTACACTTGATGGATCATATTTTTCTGTTTCATGCCTTGCACATCCTTTGGAAGAATGAAAAAAGAAAAAGAGCGCATGATTAATTTGGTTGTTGATGAGATATTTTGGACATCACATGATATATCTTATGTCCTTGTATTTAATCTTGTTTGAGTTATGTATCATGTCTCTACATTTATTTTTGTTTGGGATATATCTCATGTATGTACTTGGGTTTGGGAAAAGTATAACTCTCACATGATGTGGCATAAGGGAGCTTGTTTGTATTATGTTGATGAGAAATTTCACATGTCTACTACTATATTTTGCTCCATGACTTGCACCATGATAATTCAAGGAGGCAACACAGATCCTTGTTGCTATGGTTACTATTGGGAAGTATGGACTGAATTCTTCCCATACATTGCATAACTGCTTGTTGGAGGATGGCAAGGGGAGGCCTTAAAATGTTGGATTTGTTGGGGGATTATGGCCATTGTATATAGTATAATAATGGTGTGATGGGGGCAACAAGATGCCTTGTTAAGGTGCCTCCTATTGAGAGAGTATGGCTCTCATATTCCCATTGATGTTGATTTGGCATGGCAACAAGAAACATTGGTGGCTTCTTTTGAGAGAGTATGGATATCTTAATTGTTTTCATGATGATCTAGCATGGAAGTGAAGGCTTTGCTATGTTGGTTGTTATTAGGAGAATATGGTTTGACATTGTTCATGTTTTCCCATATGTCTCTGCTTCTTTTTGATCACTATGTTGATGTGATGTTTGATTCCTACATGGCCAACAGGGCTAATGATGAGGCATTGGTAGATGTAATCTACTCTATGTATCATGGGTTGGAGAGATGGATTCATGGTGGTCCTTTCCACTTTGGGAATGAACCACTTCATCTTATGTATCTCATGTGTAGAGGATATATTTTTTCATCATATGGTTGCCACTAGGAGATTCATTGATGAGGAAGGGTATCTAACACTCAGTTGGAGGCCATTCTAGACATTCCTAGAGAGGCAGCTTTGGAGTTGGACATGCATGACAAATTGTGGTGATGGAAGGCCTTCCACATGAGGATGCCATTTGGAGGGAGGATGTTCTTGTAGAATCCACTTTGCGGTGCTTGAGGACAAGCAACATTTTTCAGGGAGGACGCTGTAATATTCCCAATTTTTCACATGATATTTGGATATTAGAGTTCTTAATAAACATTAATTAAGTAAATAAGAGGGTGGAGGACCCACAAACCCCAAAGATAAATAAATCCAATTTTGATGTGTGTATGTGGATATTTTAGATATAGATCTACATAATGGAGTAGTAGAGTAACTACTTAATGTGAAAGGAGTGGAGATCATGTCTCATTAATGAGATAGATCATGGAGGTTGATACAATCAACTAAGATCATGGAAATAATCAAATGTAAGATCATTAAGCATTCATGATGATATGATGGAGGAGTGGTGCATTTGTACACGTGATGGAGAAGTGATCATTACATTCACACATGATGGAGATCATGGAGAGACAACACAGTCAACATGGAGACCTATGTCCACATGTACAACAGTTGAGGAGGGCCAAAGGCACCAGAGGCTCCAAATATATATAAAGAAGATGAATACACAATAGAAGGTAGGTTGAAGATTATTATTAGTTATGATACGTTTAGATCTGGAATTTTCATGTGAAATTCCATGCTTTCTTTGGATTTTTAGCTAAGATTGCAAGTGCTATTTACCACTAAGTGTTCATTTTAGTCGGAATCCCACCTAATTCATTGATTAGCCCTTGAAAGAGTATTGTACTTCATTCATCATCAAACATTGTTCCCATATTGTTCCTACTGCACGGGAACATCCCATATTCGGGAATTGCACATTTACGAAGATCAGTTTGAGAGAGGAGGTTGTCCTTCAATATTTTAGTTGAGGAGCTGATGAAGGGATGATCTATCACCTTGAGCTTCAAGATAATCCTTCCGGTGCTTGATTCTCACTCGGGCATCAGGCCATCTATTATTCACTCTTGGCCAACCCAATCCCTTCGGGAATTACACGAGTCCATTCTTGTAGATCCAACGAAGAAGGGAAGTTGCTAGCATTTCAGCTATTAATCAGTGGAGGACCATTCCCATGCACATTGTATACTATTTCCATAATTTATGAGCTATATTGCACATTTTAGTAGTAGGCTATAGAGCCTCCTTCCTTTATAGTGTAGTTTTCATGAGCAATTGTGTAGCAAGCGCAATCTTCTTTAGAGGATTGAGGAGCTAGACAGGCTTCTAGATTGAGGATATAGTAAAGCAATCAACCCTTAAAGAAAGCTAAGATAAGATCTTGTGACATATTTCAGCCATCTATTTGTCAGACCTAGCTTGATTTACTATAGCCTAGTAGTCAAAGGATCAAACTTCTAGTAGGGTGATTTTCCAAAGTTGTAGATCCCAGAAGAATCCTTTCAGATTATCTTGGGTTACCATAATAGACCCAAGATCTAGAATCTTAATGGCATCATCAGAGCTCCAAATTTCTGTAGATATGCATTTTTCCTTTTCAGCACACTCATTCATATATTCATTACCTGCGAAGGAACCTTGATATTTTCTTCCGGCAGCTACTCTAGACTGCAGTGCCTACTTTGGCATCTTTTCGGGGTCATTCTAGGCCATCTCTTTGGCTATATTACCTCATATTTTGTACACCTATTGTAACTAAATCTTCTCCACATAATAAAAAGGCTCAATTATTCTATCTATCTCTATGTTTATCCTTAAAATTACATACATTTTGTGTTACAAATATTATGTTTGTGTATCAATGCATTATTCCAATTTGGGATATTACGGGTTCTTACGCCTCGCCATGACATCCCATTCAAATGGGATGATCACGCCCAACAAGCGTTCAATGCCTTGAAAGGAAATTTATCTTCAACACCACTCATTAGTCCCCGAGACTATGAAAAGATTACATCTGTATCTATCGGCTTAGAGTCCACTTTGGGTACAGGTTTTGATGTTTAGGAAGGCCCGAGATGGGAAGGAGAACGTAATCTATTATGTCGAAAAACCTTATCGGGCCCAACATTAAGATATGAGCCTGAAAAGACTACCCTAGCATTAATACATGTAGTCGGAAGCTTCACCAACGCTACATCATCTTAAACCACTACGATTATCGTAGATATTAATCCCATCAAATACTTGCTCACCGCCTAATGAACCATAAGTACATCCGTTGGATAGTCATTCTCCAAAGAATATGACTTACAATTTCCCTCCCCTAAAATAAAGGCGCTTACCTTATGAAGTTCATTACGGACCTCCCAAAGTCTGAGGGGATCACCGGTAAACAATTCACTACAAGACGACATCTCTTCTTTGTAGCAACCAGCAATCTTTGGTACGGAAAGTATCCTCTTCCTACGAACTCAAAGTTCGGGCCATCACTCGAGACGGCCCAGGTCGAGCGCATATGCCATCAGGCCCACTTGATATCTCCTCATGAGCGATGTTTTGTCTGGAAACTGAGGAGATGAGCTGCACCATTTCACCGTCGATGCCTTACTCATGACCAAGCCAAACAAGACCTCAATGTTTGCCATGGAGTGCTTCACGGCAGCCACCATACCGGAATGGCCACCGCCAAAATCACAGCCAGGTAGGAAATTTTTCCCTCCACAATTTTCATGATTGCATTACAACGGAAATCAGAATGCGAGCGATGCCAACGCTTCGCTCATAAGGCTAAGAGCCACTCTCGCTCCCTCGTACCCTGTCATCGTTGCCATCCCATTTTGTAAATGGGGAATCGACTTCATGACTTGCAACCACATCATCACAAAATCATAAATACATCTTAGTGGCTATCAATTATTTCACCAAGTGGGAAGAGGCCATGCACACATATGACAACAACTGCTTGAAATTGTTGCTCGATTTATGTTTAACCACGTAATTTCACAGTTCGGCATTCCCAAAGTTAGTCTCTAACCATGGGTAACACTTCAAGAATGAAGTTTTGAGGAGATATCTCACACCTCGGTTCACCTGGTCGCTACCATCCTATCCCCAATCCAACGGACGGGTAGAAACTATAAACAAATTCCTCAAAACGATGTTATAGCATGGTGAATAACCATGCTGACCATGGAACCATATGCTCTTCTCCATCCAATGGGCATACCTTGTTATCAAAGACATCACCAGTTTCTCTGCTTCCATGGTATATGGGGTCGAAGCCATTATTCCCATAGAATGCAAGATCCCAAATTCCCAATATTAAGCCATAGAACTCCTCGATGATACCCAACCCTCTGAATACCTAATACAACTAGGATTGTCGAAAAAAGCAAAAAAGACGATTCGCTACAACACGATAGGCCCATAAAAAAAGGTCAAAGCATAATTCGACCGCCACATAAACCCTCGATCATTCAGAGAGGAAGACAATCCTAAAAATATGATGTCGCAAAGAAGCCCTAGGGCTAGGAAGTTCGAAACCTTACGGGAAAGGACCCTACATCAGCAAACATTGCCTTCGCCCGGGGGGCATACATCTTGTGAACCAAGCGGGACATTTAATAACCAGATCCAATGGAATTTACCTCAAGAAGTTCTACCCATAAGGGCCAAGCGAGACCCTACCCTAGTGTCAACACCACAAAACCCAACCACTTTAAAATTTTGACCAAATCATGACTGAAAATATTGCTCGAGTGCCACAATGGATTACCAACCCTAACTTAACACTTCGGATTCTTTGATGGAGCATCAAGATGGTCTAAAGTTTAGCGACAGCACGGCCTCGGTTACCTATCACCACGGCCCAATCACCACTCTAAACGATGTGTGTAGAGGTTAAAAAATAATAATCATACAAATATGATCTGATCATAAAATTATGTGCAACGCCCAACATTAGGGCATACACCATATGCATGTACCTTAGTTTAATTTTTTTGGTATCGCCGGATTAACAAACCAAATATTTGAATTCAAGATTCACATCTATTTAGAAGATATTTAGTGAAAAAATATTAAACGGACAATTCGACTACATTACATTCACACATGTACCAAAATTCAAAACCAAACGATTTGATCATATAGCTAACAATATTCTAAACTGGAAATCTCAAATAAACCATCATACATAAAAAAAACATAGAAAACATAGATATCCATTAGCATAACATAAGCCCTTAAGAAAAAATAAAGAGACACATGGCAGAGCGCAAAAAATATCTCTCATATATATATCAAATGTGTGTCGAGTACAAAAAATGGTGTCTCGACCCATGGGATTAGCCCTAAAGATACACCAATAAGTTTTTAAAATAGGGAAAGCATCCTCATAATAAAGTTGCTCCCTTGTGTAAATAATCTAGGAAGGTACTCCCAGAGTGAGGCACATGGACCTAACAAGCTCCGTTTCCACTACTGGAGCTACGTCAGCTCTTGAGACCGCCACTAGACGTAAAAATGGCCTATAGTCCCTCTCTTGGGCCATCAAGGTCTCCGGCCATACCTCCTCGAAGTGTCATCAAAGAAGCCTCGAGATGGCATCCCTGGGTCGTCGGTCTCGGTCAGCATCTCTCATAGGCGACACCGTGGTAAGCTCAACGACGGGCCTCGCTGCACCCGCTTGAACTCCGTTGCATCGGGACGGCTTGATCAACCCTGATCTCGACGAAGCCAAGCTGCTACCCTCCCCTAAAGGGCCGACCTCACCACCAAGTCCCCCACACCCTAAGGTTGTGTGGCGGATCTCCTCCCGGAGACTGAGCTCCAGGGGTCTCCCCAGGGGACCGTGGCAAACCAATCAAGCCACGGGCGGCCAACCTCGCCAACATCGCAGAGTGGCAAAAATATGTCGGTGTCACCATAAAAGCACATGTAAACATAAATACTCAAATAAATGTAGAAAATAAAAAGCATACCTACGGCTAAGCATATCTAGGAGGGAGACCCATCTCTGGAGCCCGCGCGCAGCCTGTTAAAAGTACATCCCTACATATGGGAATGGTAAAAACATCTAGGGGTTGGCCTCAAACCAGGCCTCTATCGTTTCATTCCGTGTCTCCCACCATACCCCCACCTCCTCGCGGCATCACGAGGCCTCCTCATCTCTAGGCTCCCGTGGCCCCCCGGCGGGCATTGCCACCATCGGTCTCAACATCACCACACCTTGCTCATACATCATGCTCATAAAATCTGGATATGCAAATAGCTTTGATCCATCCTAGATCTTGTAAAGCACGCTAGCATCCCTTCACATCGCCGAAATGGGAAAATTCAAATGCAGATATCAGTAGGCGAAGACTCCAACACAACGGGTTCGTGCACAGATGTGACCAAAATGACCCTATGAGTCGCACGATAGAGCGCGAGAACACGTTCTCGGCGAGATCTGTCTGATAAATGGCTATGCACCCACTAGATCTTACTGCGATTTTGCACGCGAAGGCGTGCTTTACCTGATTTCCCATGCAATCCGGGGGTAAAGCGGGCTCAAAATATTTACAAACCGGTTTTGTACGGTCCCACAGACACTCTCATGCGAAAAAATTAAAATTTAGGATGCCATGGAGGTTACACAGGCATGATATCGTAATCCCAGTTACTCGGGGCGGCGCAATAGCGGCTACTCGTAGAAGCCTCTAACCTCTTAATACTCAACATACACAAATATGAATTAAATTAGGGCCATATTAAAAGAAAATTTGGAGGACCATAACGAGATACCAAGTCCATTCTCCAGACCGAAAGCAACACTATGATCAACACTCCATAACGCACAAAGAAGATGCCACACATTTGCACCACGAGAAAAAATAAAATTTGAAGCAGATGATGTAACCCTCTTCTCATATTAGTTTAAAATCTCATGTCTTTCAATAATATTTGATAAATAAGATGCTTTCACTTGAGGTAGTTGTTTTAACGATAGTATGCAAACCATACGCAACTCCATCTCTTAAAGAAAGTTCCAAGAGCGAGGTATCATTCTACCCCCGGCATGATAGAATTTGAAAAACTCGAAAATTCTTGACATCATTCCATCGAAATTAACCATGAGTTCCACATCCAGATATGTTTATCATCACCTCGCCCTGCACATGATAGCTTCTCGTTGGTTGGTAGAGCCTCCCCACAGGCGCTCGTCACCCAAATTAGACCATATATCACAAAAAATAGTGACGCGATGGCCAATACCACTATAGTTTGGAAGCACCTCATGCCCATTCACTCACCATGCATAAGGTCAAGTTTTACCATATGAAATAAAACCTAACACGGATGCTTAGGATGTACAGAAAGTCAAAGAAGTGCCTCTACAGCGCCTCGCATTTGGCCCACCATACCTCCATCAACATAATTCCATCTGTGATACTTTTCATCTACTTTGCAGACTTCACCACATGGAGACCAACCAATGGGGCCCCCACCCTGGTAAACACCTTCCTCACACCATCGGTGAGCGACACAGCACTCATGTTTTGGGGCACCCATATACGTGTTTTGTACAAACTAAACCCTCATTATTTTATTCTTTTGAGTAAATTCTTTAAAGACCGCAAATGTTTACTATCCTCACACTCATTCTTTTTTTCTCCCATGGTGGCAAATCACATTCCTGCCTTGATGAGTATACAAACACTCACGCAAAAGCCCTTATGAGATTCATAACCAATTTATACCCACGGTAGGGGAATACGAATACAGGCACCTATAGAAATAGTTATGGCCGTAAAGCTAAGGCTACTTTTATACTCGACCTTGACTGCGAATCCCAATCATCGAGTTCAGTCACATACTTATCATGCCTATGTTAAACTCATCAACTCTAGGATCTTGACCCTCCATATCGACAACCTCTCATTTCGTTGAGCTTCTTTTTTTGTCGAATTAAACACCTTTTTTCCAAAAAGGAAGCGGTACAGATCGTCCCCTCACTCCATAAAAGGGCATCCTCGGGTAGCCTTGTGAGGAACATCATTGCCCATAGATTTGTCGATCCTCCTTAAATTCGACTACATCACAAGATTTTATGTTGAGATGGTATCATACCATACAACCAAAACCACTTTGATCAATTCGTCGAAGACTGTGCCTTTATAAGCGTCCATGTCGATGTCTTACACGGGAGGTCCCGGCTAGCGCTATGCAAACAATGCACATTTACATGCCATACCAAGCCTGTATATGGGTGCCACTTTCCACCTATTTTCCAAAGATGAAATTCCACCAAGGGCATCGACAATTGTCATCATCAACCAATAGCTCACTATGTCATTGTCCCTGGAACCCATGTCTTGTATTTGTCAAATAGATTGTTCTTATTATTTTTTATTATGAGCATGGGACATGCCTAGTCTCGTAGAAATTTTTTATATATTGTATTATACCATTTCTTACTGGGGTCCCACGGGACATGGTCATTCTTTGACCCGGTGCGGGGTGTTTCCAATTCGTACACACGCAGGTCTCTCTCTCTCTCTATGCACGGTATACGAGAAAATAAACTATAATGTATTTCGGCTACAGTTCTTCCTAGACCTCTCACACATTAGGGGGAAAATGTTATCAACGGAAAATCGTGCAAGCAAAGGTGGCATTATTTAATGTCAGGAAGAAGGATTTACAAGGCGAGAGGCAGTCGAGAATCTGAAAAGTATCTAAAATCTCTAAGGTTTGAGGAAAAATCAAATTTAGTACAAGGAAGACTAGTCAAATGTGCCTTTGCGCGCAAAAAGTCTTCGATAGCCCTTTACGCTTTTTTCTCCAAAACCACTCAATGCAGGATGTAGTCACTTCCTTGGACCACAAGGCACCTCCCCGGGACATTGATTAATTGTAACCTCTAATTCTCAAAGTTGTGATATTTTTTGTTATAGTTTAAATAATATCGAAACCAACAACCTAATTTTACTTTCAGGATCTAGCCTTCAATGCTCGAGAGGGGAAATTTTGTCTCTATAAGATTTAACTTAGTTTTTATATACGATTATAGCTGAATTATATAGGGAAAATTGGTTTTGGGGTTTTTGAATTGGTTTGGTGGGAAATCTTATTATAGATAGTTAAATATCTGTAACCCATTAGGCGAATGCAGTCAATGTGTCGAAGCAAAAAAATCGGGATCAAGGTCTAAAGGAAAATTTATTTCACGGGGCAAGATAGCGGAAGTCACTTCGAATCGTCAAAAGTGATGATGAAATGGTTTTGATCGGGATAAAAATAGGGCTCTTAAATTCGGATTGGGAGTGAAAAGGTAGAGGTCGGTCGAAATCGGGGAGCAATTAAGGGTTTCCTGGTACGGATGATATCGAGCGAGAAAACATTTAAATGAAAAGTAGTCAACGACGAGTGCTTTTAACAAATTATGAAATAACAATTCACGATTTCACATTAAAATTTACAGAACACATTCATGAATGGATGGAAAACATAAAAAAATTGACAAATAACATGAGAAAATACTTCACTTCGGTGGCCCAACACTTGAATCTTTTTGTAATATGATGCTTTATTTCCTTTGATCCGGTCTATGTGACTTGAAATTGATACAAAAACCCTTCGGGTTTAGAAAATATGACTACAAAATGTTCAACAATTAATCCACACTCAATACTTCAAATGATGAAGTATTTATACAAAAACTAGTACAAAATATCCTACAGAATAATCTTAGGAAATTTTCTTGGAAAATAAAATATCTTACAAGAAGATAGTGACAACGCCTAACTAATTGCTAGCTTTCCTATTTATTGAAATTAAATAACTTGTTGTTTGTATTTGGGCTGCGGCTGGACAAATGAGGTGTCCTTCACGCTAGCGGTGTTATCTCTTCAATCTATTTTTCTCTTCATCTTTCATTTGATACACTTTCAATTGATACTCTTTGACGATATACTTTATTTGCTACAAAAGCTTGTTTTTTTCACTGAAATCTATTCCTTTGCGAGTAAACAACAACTATTTTTTTACTTTTCATGCTTTCTACCTTCTGAAACATTTTGATTTTGTTAAATCTTGTTAATTTCTCCAGAACTCAACTTTTGGTACTTTGATATTATTTATCTTTAAAGTTTTCGTAGCCGAGTTTATCTTCAAATGGTTTGACCACAAAAAGGTGTTTTACTTCTGTGTAAGTAAAACATATTTTCAATACTCTTGTGCAAAACTTTCCTGTTGGGATTCCCTTCCAATCGATTCATTTACTGTTCTTTAGAAAATTCCCTTATCTTTTTGTTATAATCTTCTTGTTTCATCAATTTTTCATTGATTACTAGAATATTTGGAAGGCCTTTTTTTCCTTAAAACATCAAATTTTACCATGAATCTTGTATTGCCATGTCCATGTTTTGGAACTTTTCTTCTAATTGTTCATCAAGTTCTTCTTGAAGTACCTTTCTTAGCTCAAGTATAGTTTCCTGATGCAATACATTATTCCAATTTCATCTAATTCTTGCTTGTTTGGAATTTATGAATTTAATAATTTCCAATGCCTCTTTAGGTTTTGTACATAGATCTTCTTTGGTCCTTTGTATTTCTTCTCTTCTTGCTGATACTATGTTCTGTTCATAAATTACTGTGATGATATGGCCAAGTATCCATTGAATGATTCAATGATATTGGACCATAATTTATTTTAATATATTGCCATGGGTTCTTTCAAATTCAACTCCATTTCCAACTTCTTTAATTGTTCACTCAACCTTTTAGCCTTTTTCTCTTTAGTCTTGGCATTGATCTGTGCAATATTTTTGGCATCTTCAAGATTCTTAATTTTCTCCTTTGAATTTTTTATTTCATTGGTTTGTATGGACATGTCCCCCATTTCCTTTACCAATTTGCTGGCCTCATATGATTCTGGATTGCTGTAGTAGAAGAATCGGTCTTGAGAAGTGGTTGATGAAGTTATTAGCCTTTGTGCTTGGCCAATGGAATATTTAGATATTCATACCTTTAGAGTAGATGGCCTTGTTATTATAACCGTGGGAATTACAATAACATCAACTTCACATTCTTTGGTGGCTTCTTTTCTTGGACCAATTTGTCCATCTGAATCTCCATCTCTTTAATTTGGAAGTTGTCAAGCGCAATATGAGACTCATCATCTCATCCTTTGATTGGATTCTTGTAGATATCCTTGTACTGTGAGTGCTCTGTAGGAGGTAATTTCAACTATTTTATAAGTGCAACAATATCAGCAATATTTTTTAAATTATTTCCTCTACAACTTTTACATTAGTAGGATCATAACCTACCTCGATCAAGCAACTACAAATATTTTATTATGGTATCCTTAACATATGATGAAGCTTTCTCAACTTTGAGTTGATCTCTTACATTTATCAAAGAATTCTGGAGCTTTTGAGAACTCATTGCTTTTGTAGTCATTGTGAATATATCATCTCTAAACTCTGTTTATGGAATTCAATTTGGTCCAAGGGATGAATGTCTTGGATTGGTACTTCAAATCAACCCTTTTGTAATCGAGATCTTTGTTTTGGGAGTTGGAACTATGGGTTGAAGCATTGTCATCAATAATTTCTTGTTTTTGTAATCAAAGGCTCAAAAGCGGCCTATTTTATATGCCGGGAGTATGCTTTAAGCATTGAGAATAAATTTCATTCTTTGTTTCCTCATTTTTAGCTTTAAGCTCTTTATACTTTTCAGCAATGTCCATATCTTTATCCTCATCTTTGATGATGATGCTTCCACACTATGTTGTTTTTGGATCAAGCGTATTGGAAGTGTTAGGTTGCTATTCATTTTCAATCAATGGGAGCATAGTATCTTTCTCTGGAATATGTTTGTGTCTATAACTCTCAATTGTATCTTTTATTTAGCTTAGGATTTATCTTTGGTTTCTTCTTTGTACTTGAGTTTAAAATTTGTTTATTGGTAGTTTCGACGTGTAATTATTCTTTGCTATTTCTTTTCTTTTCTATCTTCACAGTACTGAGTCACACTTAAGGGTGACTAGTATCACTTTGCTTATGACTTCTACAGTATTTTCTAACAATTATGTTTGGTTTAAATTTTCAATGTTAGGCTTCTTCTCATGAATGTATGAGTTAATTTACATTTTAACTCTCATCTTGTTGATTATACCATAGGGATCATAATACCAAAGAAAAAATTTGCTGAATTTGTACTCTAACAAGCTTGCTTTTCGCCTATACACACCTTCTGTTATTACATATGAAAGGACCCATTTGGTTCTTCGGTTTTAAGCTTGGGTTTATTTTTATGACAGCGATAAATTTACATAATTTGAGTTTAAAATCTGTCTTATATACTCTAAGGCAAACAACCTCATAGGTAAATACTTTGGAAACTTGTAAGGAGTGAGGGTTGTCCCATAAACTGCGATTTCAATGTGATTTTGGTATAAATACCAATCACTGTCTGCTATGTTGAAAAATGTAAAACCTCTTGATTTCTCACTAATCCTAGGTTGCACAATGTTTCAAGAAGATTTACCAATGGATGGATGAAAATATCTTTAAAGTGTTTGCATAAGAAAACTTCAGTTGACTCCTTTCTAATCCAAAGGAAGTCTAGAATATAAAAGGCTGTGGATTTCCTTCCACATCCATCTTTTCAATAGTTATAGGGAACTTGTCGATTGAAAGTAAAGGAAGATAATGGAAAAAGAAATGAAGTATACCTAAAGACACTTTCGATGATAATTTTACAATTTTTTCATGTATACTATCAACAATATATTGGGCAAAATTGTAGATGGTTGCGGGGAGCTGACCGAGGTACAAAAATGGATAGGAAACCAAGTATTGATACATCGATATGCTCCATTTGTGAAATATCCAAGTATAAAAGACAACATGGAAATAATGTGTCTGGTTCCTTCTAGGAATTTAGAAGATGAATATGGAGGGTTAAACTTGGGGATTTCCACATAGAAGGGCATGAAGGTTTGAAAAATTTGGAATATTTTGGGAAAATCAACTCCAAATAGAACTTTGTGAGAGCTTCAATAGATAAAGGGTACGTATTTGGCTCGAGGATGCAATTGAAGCATTTGGTTTATAGATTAATTTGTTATGGTAAACAATACTTCTTTTTTGAGAATTGACAATAGCTCTCGATGCGAAGAATAATGAGATTGGGATAATATAATGACTTCTAGAACGTGATAGGTATGAGGAACAAATACTTAGGAAAATTAGATTCCCAAATAAGCATCATCTACTTGGTCCAAGGATTTCTCTTGGCTTGACGGTGGAGCTCAAGGAGGTTAAATTCGATTACAAGATACGTGATTTTGTATTACACTTGTCTTGCCAGGGAGTATGTTCCACATCTACAACACGAGGTTGTAGGGTTGATTACAATTGTGCTTTTGGATGCCATTGATAGGTTGGTTTATCAATTTTAACACTCTTGATCTTTAAAACTGTTTTAGATTACGCTGACTCACTTACGTAAGATTAAAATGTTTACGAAGGACTTTAAAAATATAAAGGTTCTATCTTGGTAACAAAGATTACTTCGATTACTTTGACTAAAAGCGGCAATTACGTATCAAATAGTGCAATTTTCTTGACCTTATATCTTTAATAGAGGATATCAAGGGTTATACGGTGAAGTTTGCAATAGCACAATCTTTAAAACATCCAATTTTTTTTTTGGGGGGCTTTTTTGAGATTTTACCTATGGAAAAGACTTAAGATGTCTTTAGAGGGATTTTAGGTACGCGGATGGCTAAATTCACTTCAAATTGTTCTAAGAGTGGTCCAGGCTTCCGGAAACTAAAAAAAATATTCGGGTTTTTGTCTATCGAAGAATTTATGAAGATAATAGGTATTATTTTAGGAAAACATCTTTGGTAATGCTTCAATTAACAATATAATTATTTTTAGATGGATGGATAGGTCTTTCTGGAAAATTTTGTGAGAATCGAAAGTTTGTTGCGGAAAAGGGTTTTCCTAGGTTTTAAAGCTTTAGCTTGCTTTGGTCTATGCATTAAGACTTCGAGTGATTGCAATAAGTTGATTTGGATGAATTCTATTGGTTTATGAGTTGAAACAAAATTGTAACATATTCTTCTCTCTATGGAGACGTTTACGAGTAGAAGAGAATGGCCCCAGCTTGAATTAAGTGCATTCGGTTGTTTTTAAAGTTTTTGTAAACGTGAATAGATGCTTTACTAGTCAATTCAAATTTATAGACGCTTGGGCACGTGGGAAAATTACGCCGGTGGTTTTCTCAAAGTCGAAAGGCGGTAAATGGTTTTATTTGAATGGATGCGATCGACAAAATTGCGATGCGTGGAGGAGAGATAAAACAATGAAACAACTTTTATCGCAAGGATTTCATTTTGGTTATTGATCGCACAATTTTATTTGCGATGGGAGATTTGCACCATTAGGAATTTTTGAGAGAGATAAGACGAACGATTAGGATTTAATGATGGGCTAACGAGGTAATGGGCATGGAGACAAGGATAATATTAATGCGAGCGAATTGAACTTATATATTAAAACCATAGTTTTAATATATAGTTTATATATGAAAATAGAATAAGTGGGACTTAATGTTATTTAACAAATGAGATGGATGTATGTGTAATCTAAACATTAAGTAGTTTAATAGATAAATTATAATTTAACCTATGGGGAGCGGGGAAAATGTATCACGTGGGGAAAATAAACCATAGGTTAAAAATAAAATATGGGTTGTATTATTTAATATAAAATGAATTAATATACTACGAGTGAAGGATATTTTGGGAGCTAATACATTATATTAGTGTGTTAATAATGAAATCTATGAGCGGGAATGAAAAACATACTAAATATAGTGTTAAAACATGATTTTTAGACGGGATTTTCATAGTAGTGGCCCAATATTAACATGTTAACACTTATACTTAGGATAAAAGCATTTTTTTGGGTTTTTTTTGGGTATTTTAGAATGAAATGAGAATTAGTTAAAGGGTTTTTTATTTTCCTAAGTAAAAATGTATTTTAAACTTAGGAAAAGGGGATTTTGTAGGGTAAAATATGTATTATAGAGGGAAACATGATTTTTATGAAAGGGAAATGATGAAAATGGGGGAACATTCAATACCTTGGTGTCAGTCATTAAGACGTGGGTCCGGTCCCACCAAAGTCATAGAAATGCTCTAAGTCTTTATAGCTGAAGGGTATAGATGTTTGGAACATATTGTGGGGAGGGAAATTAGTAATTTTCCAAATCATGTTTATCCATTCCTTGTGAAGCGCTTTCTTCCTACCCATATGCTACCTTAAAATTTTCCTTCATTTGCACAGTGCATTTGAGCTTTTAAAACTTTGTTCATTCTTCTTTTAAAATAAAAAACTAGCTAATTATATCCTTATTTCTTCCAAGGGCTCATATTAACTTTTGAGCTCCTTATTTATTCTCTACCTAAGCACTGATTTCCAAGATTAAATTTACATTTGGCAGATCTTATTACTCTATCAATTATGTAAATTTTTTTTTTATGATAATCCAAGGATAGCTATTTTACCTAATCATGGATTATGGCATTTTGAACAAGATGCATAATCATTTATTTTACGATAAAAAGTAACTAGTAGTGGCATTTTGAATTGCATCCTTTCATGTCTTATTCTTATCTCTCTTTTTGTTTGGGGTCCATTTTTTTCTATTCTTTTTTATATTTTCTTTTGAGTCCTTTGATTTTCTTTTGGTTTTACCCTGTTACATTTTTATTTTCTAATATGGGAAAAAATTTAAGAGGAAAGTATGTACATATTACAAGACTAATTAAAGTCAATTCAGAAATTATGAATCCTATTATTATAGGACCTTAAGAGTGGCTCCACATGTGGATGGAATTTCCTAGTGAAATGTCGAGAACTTTGAGACTAGTAGCCTTTGAATTTTGGTTGTACTAGCCTTGGAAATGTCTTACGTATACCTGGTATTATTCATATTTATGATATTTTAATGCTCTGTCCTTTCAAAATATTTCTAGGGCTTCAACTTTGTTAGAGGTAACATCCAATCCAATCTAAAATCTGCAATTTTGTGTACAATGATTAAAGTAAACAGATGATTAACTACTTGTTATTCGAAGAGTAGTAGTACTTCAACATTATACCATTGGCAGAGTCCACCTAGCAGATCGATCCATCCATTTCTTTCAAAAGAAAAGCATTGTTACCTTTGTATCCATAAATAACATAAGGTCCTTTCCACTTAAATCAAATTTCCCATGTTTACCTTTTTCTTCCCTCCTTGAATCCTACTTTAGAACTTTCTCACATATATAGAAATCATCTTATTTACTCTTTTTGTCAAAAATATTCTTAATCTTTTCTTGGACAACTTGAGACTTAGATAAACCTCTTCTGCAGTTTCTTTTGCAAGTGTATGGTTTGGTTAATTCTTCTTTAAATATCATTGGTCTCAACTTGTAGTTCTTGGATTATCTTCATTACGGGTACTCCTAAGGAAGATGGAAAAAAAAATCCATCCCATAAACAAATTTGGTAAGGAGATGCACCAATAGATTTCTTAATTGAGTAAGTATATTTCCCATAAGGCATTAACTAACCTATTGTTCCAAGTTTTCTTCTTGAATTCTAGTAATTTCTTGATGATGTTCACAAGGCTTTTTATTGGAGGATTCGGCAAGGCCATTACCTTGTGGGTAATATGTAGTAGAATGGCCAAGGGTAATGTGGTATTTATGACGAAGTCAATCATCTTTTTTGATTTGAATCTTCTTTGCATTGTCGGTGATAATATTTTGGGGGCATCCAAATCTTGAGTATGTTGTTTTCACAAAGGATTTTATGACGAGTGTTAGTGGCTTGCCTAGAAGGTATGGCTTCTATCCACTTGGTGAAATGGTCGGTGGTTTTGAACCCACTTGTGTTAGGCGAGGATGGAGGGTAAATTTCACTATTAAGTCAAAGACCCCATTGTTGAAAAAACATTTATGTTGAGATGGGTTTTAAGGGCGGGGTAGCGGATTTTATTCCTTCAAATATTTTTCATTTGTGACGGAGATCACATACTTTTTTACATACGCAAACAAAGTAGGACGGTAAAAACCAACTCTCAAGAATTTTTCTACCTTGATCTTCAGTAGAGATGTCCCCCACGAGTCCTGCATGAAGTTCTTCAAAACCTCAGCTTATTTTTTAAGAAATAGTCAATAGAATTCCACCATGATATTTCCAAAACAATGCAGTTTCTATGATACAAAATCTTATTTCCTTTAATTTTAAAAATATAGCTTTTGTTCTTGATAATTCGGGAGGAGCTTGTAAATTTAGTAATACAAATATAATATCTGCATACCATGGTGAGTCGAGTAATGTACAAACAAAATACACTTTATAGGCAGATGGGATTCAAGATGATGATATCAACCATGGGGGATGATTCTCCATTTTTTAAGTAAAAGGGTAAAAAGATTAAAAAATAATAAAATAATAAAATAGTAAAACTATTTTTTCAACTCGTATTTTTCAAATTATCTCCCAAATTTGTTACTCAAATTTGAGGTTGGAGTACTCGTTGGATGCGAAAATTTAATTCATCATCCAAGGAGTACACCCATGTTACATACTTTTGATGGACCTTGCTACATGAAAAATAAGAAATACATGAAAAGCTGTGATTGCAATCACGATTTTGCTATATTTTATTTTTTAAAGGTGGGAAGAATCCATCAAAAGTATAGTATGGGTACTCCTTGGATGAGGAATTAAATTTTTCATCCAACAAGTACTCCACTCGGGAATTTGAGTACCATTTTGGGAACAATTCAATACATGTTGAAAAAAAATAGTTTTTTATTTTATTTTCCTTTTAAAATTTGATGATGTAATCAAATATTATTTTAATATTTCTGCTATTATTTTTATAATTTCCTTAGAGGCCCATTTTAGACCCCAAAATTCCCAATGCTTGATCATCTATCTGAGCCAAATTAATATCTAAAGCATGAAATTTGATTCGGCCATGAGTTTGGCTAAATGTTGACCTTTTATGAGTTTTGTGGGTTTGATTTCTATGTCATATTCCAAAATGGTGGCAATCCACTTGCCTCTTTTACCATCGGAGTCCATTACGTATTAGAATGTCCTTTACAACACATTTGGAACATAAGCAATGATATGGGAATAAGGAATATACACTCTAAAGTCTTTGATGGCCTTTACTAAAGCTAGGGCTGTTTTCCCGTATGTTATATTTTAAAGTGGCATCTTTGAGTGATTTTCCTAAAGAAAGAAATAGAGGTTTGCTCATAGCCTTGACCATTTTACGCGGTAAAGCACCTTGATAGTGTGTTCTGAAGCAAAGGAGAAAATAATGAAATCTTTGTTAAATTCGGGACTTATAAGGACAGATGTTTTTGTTAAGGCTTGTTTAGTGGATTCAATCAATTGCTTAGCCTCAATAATCCATTTAAGTAGTGAGTAATTTTTCAACATATTGTTCGAGTTCTCTAATTATTTAGCTAGATTTGAGATGAATCTTAATAAGAAAGTTAATTTTACCCTAAGAAGATTGTAATTATTTAATGTTCCTAGGAGGATTAATTTTTAGAATGGCCTCTATTCTAGCTAAGTCTATCCTAATTCCCTCTTTAGATATAAATATTTCCTAATAATTTACCTTCTTCTAGTCCAAATAAAGTTTTCTTAGGATTTAGAGAGATGCCAAATTTCACAGGGGAGAAAGACTTGTCTAAGATAGTCGAATGTTCATTATCGGTATTTGAAAATACAATAATGTATCTAAATAAATCACAAGGAATTCATGAATTTCCTTTTCAAAGGCTATATCCATAGCTCTTTGAAAAGTGGCTCCTACATTCATTAATCCAAAAAGCATTTTCACATACATGAAAGTGCCCCAAAGGTGTAGTAAAAGCGATTTTAGCTTGGTCTTGGTTGGAGTTTGGAATGCGAGGATTTATATCAGAGAATCCATCTAACAATGAAATTACGGAAGAACCAACACCCTCATGGAATATGATCCCATCTTAGGAAGAGGGTAGTTTTCTTTTAATGACACTTTATTTAAATTCTGAAATCAACACACAACTTGATTTCTCTTGTCTTTCTAATTAGGGCAATTAGAAACCCAATCGGAATATCAGTTAAGGTCTGATGTGGAAGCTTCATACATTATATTAACCTCTTTTATATTAGAAATCAGCTTGAGTTGATCCTTTAAGCTTTTGTTTGAAGGGTTTTTGATATTCTTTTATGGGTATTTTGTCTTTGTATTATGCTAGTATCATAGGATTTTAAGTCCTCATAAATCAAGAAAAACACATCCTAAAATTCCTTAAACATAGCTATGTATTTTACTTTTTTTCTTCACAGTGTTAAGGCTTTTGAAAGTTTAATCATCTTAGGCATAAATTTGTTCCTATATTACGCTCTCAACAAATCTTAATGGCTCCATCTTAGGTTTTCTTTTTAACATCATTAAAGTCAAACATATCTTCTAAAAGGGCTAATCCCTTAGGTAAAAAGTTGTCTTTGAGATTTAAAATATCAGATTCATCATCTACTAGCTCTTCAATATCTACTTTTTCTAAACTATATATGTCTACTTCACTAAATCTAGTAGGTTTAGCAGAATCTAAATTATTTACATCTACATTATTTAAAGCTCAATTTCACTATCTAAGTTCTGTGATCTACCTCTGATACGTGTCTATATTACAACCTTGAAATTATCTTCATTGTTCATGAAATGATAAATATGTTCATCCTATGAAAAATTTTCCAATATTTAAGATTGTACGGAATTGTAGGTATGTGTTTAACTTCTACGTATATCTATGATTTGGTTGAAATGGTAGATTATGAGTACTAGCAAAGGATTCTTAAGCAATGGGCACGTATATTAAATTTGTTTTCTTGGGATTGCGAAGAATCACATTCTAGCAGTTCCTTAATAATATCTAAAACAATATCTCTATATCGGCTTAATCTTAGATTATAAAAACGGGAATATTCTCTAGTTACTTGTTTCAAAATTAACTTCAGAGTCTCCATAATTGACCTCTTTTGCCTCCTAAATTCCTAACAATCTACTTGATCCTAAAATAAGAGCTTCATATTCAACCATGTTGTTGTACATTTAAAATTTAGTCTAAAAGCATGACCTTATGCATGATTGTTTTCCATTTTATGTATCCAAACTCTTGCTCTGCTCCTAATTTATTGGCTGATCCCATCAAAATATAGGTGCCATAATGATTCATGAAAAATGTTTTCCTTGTCTAGTGCTTTGTTTTTCTCTTTTAGTTTAGTATTGTTTCAATTCTAGTTTCGAGTTACATAAAATGAATGAATCCATGTCGGTAGGTGTAGAGTAAATAGGACAATTTCTTGGTCTTTCTACACTACTAACCATATACTTCATCGTATTTCTCTGTAAAGTTTCTTTGGTTGGCCAAAGCGATATTGTTATAAGAGATATCAAGTTGTAGAAGTCCACAACAATTTAGCTCCCCATGAGTGAGATAAGATAATTCCATACTTGGGGAGGGGATGTCAGCTACTACAATGTCCATGACTATGCTTTTTCCGGGATATTGGACTAAAGTAACACATAAATATTTAATCAAACCTAAACATTTTACTTTTAAAATTTGGAATCAAATGAGAAGAGATCTTTGTAAGGTCTAGTGATGTATAAATTCAAGGTTTCCATTATTGCTTTTGGCATCAAATTGTGTGAAGCCCACTGATCAGCATTGCATTATGTAAAATTTGATCATGAACAATTAAGCTAATGTAGAAAGGTGGAGCTTGCTCCATCTTGGTGTTTCCCATTAACATCGGGACCAAAGATTAAATTACGGTTGATCATCACTTAGATTCTTGAATCTTCTCCATCATTCATATTTAAAGTTTCGGTGATAGGTGTTTTGTATAAGTCATGTTTTACCAACTCTTGTCAAGGAATTCGTATCTTTAATTTGGTAATTTCAGCTTGGATATTAAATGGAGCTTGTGATTTTCCTAGAGTTTGAATTATCTCTTCTATTGTAACTCTAGTTTGAGTAGAGTTTGTCTTCTTTCTGAGTTGTTTTCTCATTTTCTGTTTGTATTTCTAATGCCTTACTTGTTTTTGGTTTTATTTTTAGGAACAATTTGATAAAGCATTAGATGTTTTGCTGGAATTTTGTGTTTTCGGCAATTGCTTTAGCGATGGCGGCTTTTGGATCAGGCGATTTTGGATCAGCATTAGGTGTTTTGGAGTCTAAAATTGTTGTTTTATCAAATTAGTTGTCTTGGCTACAACATATTTTTATGAATGTTTGTTGATGTTTGGACAACCTCATGCAATGATGTCAATTTGGGACTAGGTGAAATTTTAGGACTTGAAACTTTGCGAGTTGAACTAGAGTTTTTGCTTGGTTTCCCTAGGAAGAATTTGCGGGGAACTTTAGTGGTAGGAATCTACCATTTTCTTTGTTTATGTTTGGACAAATTTCTTAATAGAAGGCTCTACATTTTTCTTTCTCATAAGAGTTATATTGCTTATGTACTTCATTGACAAAAAACTCATAACCTTGCTTGTAATAAAAAGACTCACGAGAATCTAATTGCATTTGTTGTAATTCATATAGGCTTCTGGTCTTCTTGTGTAAGAAAAATGGTGTTACCATCATTAATGGCCATTATATTTATGGTGTCTTCATCATCTTAATTTTGATGAGAACTTTACGCATAGTTCTCTTGGAAAGATTAATTCTTATTATTTGGTGTTGAATGCGATTCTCTAGATTTCCGGTATTAGGGTTTTCTGAAATCGAGATTTTTAATGCGAGGTCGTTGCTGTTGGTTATCACATTGTGGATTCCTTTCCATATTATCTAACCTATCCATCATTCTGTCTAATGTTTTTGCTATTGATCATTTTTTAAATGCGAAGTAGATGCCTCTTCTTTTATTGTTACTCTCCTTTCATTCCTTAATCTAGCTCTCTTTCTGCATATTTGCCTCTACACCAACATCATTACTTTGCATCTGCTCTAAGGTCTATGGATTTATCTCTCTTAGTTGATATTTTATATCAATATCAAATCCATGGGGAATTTGACAAGGACGGAGTGTTTGGAGGAGGTTTAAGATTAGCAAGAATTGCATTATAAATATTATTTATATCTAGTGTACAATAATATTAGGCTAGTTTCTGTTTGGCGCTCTTTTTATATTTTTCAAATTAAGATAAGATTGTAGTTGATTTTTCTTCTTTTCCCATCTATTAAGAAATAATCTATGAAAAGTTTGCTAAATCAACAATACTACGTATTTAAACTTTTAAACCAATTTTTACCTCCCCAAATTCTGCGATTTAGACAAAAAAGTCTCATTTGGACATCAACATCTATTTCATGAAGTTAAATAGTTTGTCATCTTATTAACATGTTGTTGGGAAATATAATGAGTGGTTGCATCAAATTGAGGTATTTTTCTTTGATAATCTCAGGGCATGTCATGTAAGCGTATTTGTTAGGATAAGGGCATATCTTGCAGCCATGGCTTGGATTACATTGGCTAGGAGGTAAGTTGGAAGTACTTGGCGAAGAACTAAAGTACTGGCGTGTAGTTAAAGAACTTGCATATGAGATTGGAATATAAGAAGATGTATTGGAAAATGTGGTTGAGATCTTAGAAGATGAAGTTTGGATATATGAAGAGGTGCTTGGGAATGAGAATGATGTGGAAAATGCGAAGAAAATCTAGTGGATGAACTTGAGGTGGTGGAGGATGGGAATATTCTAGGTTGAAATGGTTGCTTAGGAAAAAATGAATGTGGAACGAAGTGTGGTGGAAATAATGGATAGTAGTAGTGAATAGGGATGAACCTAAGATTCCTATAAGGCTAGTTTCTAAATGAGTGGTAGAAGGCTTAGGGTTATAGGATGATAAAACAATCAATTCAGCGGAGATATTTAGCCAGCAAATCTTCATCTATTTCCTTAATCAAAGTAGTAGTTATTGCATCAAACCTCTTAACTTTAAATCTTTTAGAATCTACTAAAGCAATTTCCTTCTTAAGTTTCAATAAATGAAATAAAAGCGGGATCTATAATAGTACTATGTAAGTCACTTTACGTTGGATTCTGAATAAATATTTTTTCAAAATTTAAATCAAATTCTATGTCTTGTAACTTGATAGTTGTTTTGAAAGGGAATTTTCTTTGACTAATGGAACCTTATTACCTAAATCCTCTACTCTGTTTTTAATTTCAAATTGTTAGGATTATATACTATGACAATGAGAACATGGATCTGGATTTTTCTTGGTATAGTAGACTCTTGGAAGCCAAATTACAATTTTTATGAAAATACTCACAGCTTGTCAAAAATTCTTGGGTGAAAGAAGATAATGAAAATATTTCGTTTAAGATCTATTTTAAAGCAGGATTGGTAAGTCCCAGTATGGTCGCCAGTATGTTAGCACTGTATAATTCTCAAAGTTGTGGTGCACTGACATAGTTTAAAGAATATCGAGAGGTAACCAAAAACCTACTTTTAATCTTTAGGATCAAACCTTCCTAATGCTCGAGAGGGGCTCTCTCTAAGATTTAACTTGGTTTTTATAGCCTAATTTTAGGCTAGCTATATAGGGAAAATTAGTTTTTTAGAGTTTTGATTTGGTTTAATGGAAATCTTCTTGAGATGGATAGTTAAAGATATGTAACCCATTGGGCGGATGGTCGATGTGTCAGCCGGTGGATCGGGGATCAAGGTCTAAAGGAAAATTTTCACGGGGCAAGATAGCGAGAGTCGGTTCGGATCTTCCAAGGTTGATGGTGAAATGGTTTTGATCGGGATAAAAGAGAAATTAAGGGTTCTTAAATCGGATTAGGAGTTAAAAGGTAGAGGTAAATCAAAATTGGGAGAAATTAAGGGTTCCCACAGTCTGAGATATACGACGAAAACATTTAAATGAAAATTAGTCAATAACGAGTGCTTTTAACAAATTTTGAAATAGAAATTATCGATTTCACATTAAAATTTAGAACACATTCATGAATGGATGGAAAACATAAGAAAATTGACAAATAACATGAAAATACTTCACTTCAATGGCCCAACACATGAATCACATGCAATATGATGCTTTATTTCCTTTGATCGGTCACAATGAACTTGATACATAAAACCCTTCGGGTTTAGAAAATATGACTACGAAATGTTGCCAATTAATCCACACTCAATACTTCAAATGATGAAGTATTTATACACAAACTAGTACAAAATATCCTAGAATAATCTTAGAATTTTTCTTGGAAAATTAAATATCTTCTTTCCAGAGGATAGTGACAATTGCCTAACTAATTGCCTATATTTATCGTATTTATTGAAATCAAATAGCTTGCTTTGGATTTAGACTCTGATTAGACAAATGAGGTGTCCTTCTTATTTGGAAGTGTTATCTTCAATCTATTTTTCTCTTCATCTTTCATACGATACACTTTCAGAAATGATACTCTTTGATTGATATACTTTGGCTTGCTACAAACACTTTTTTACTGCGAAATACGTTGCTTCTTGGAAGTAGAAACATCAACTTTGTTTTTACTTTTCATGCTCTACCTTCTTGTAATTTTGATTTTACGGTAATATGTTAATTTATCCCACGAACTCATCTTCGAGGTACTTTGACTATTCTTTAGCTTTCTTAAATTTTCACTCATGACTTCGGTGTATCTTACAAATGTTGGTTTGACCAAAAAAAATGTTTTACTTCATCTTTGCCAGTAAACAGTTTTCCAATACTCTTGTGTAAAACTTTCCTTGTTGGGATTCCTTAATCTGATTTGTTTACTGTATTTGTAATTCATATTTTTATTATAATCTTCTTGTTTCATCAATTTGTCATTGATTACTAGAATATTTGAGCCTTTTTTCATAATAATAAATTTTAGCATGAATCTTGTGATTGCCATGTCCATGTTTTGGAAATTTTATTCTAATTGTTTCATAGAAGTTCTTCTTGAAATTACCTTTCTTACCTCAAGTATAGTTTCTATTACATCTTGTTATTTCAATGTCATCTAATTCTTGCTTGTTTTTGGAATTGAGGAATTTAACTTCCAATGCCTCTTCAATATTTATTTTCTAGCTCTTCTTTGGTCCTTTGTATTTTTTTCTCTTGCTGCATTTAATAAATCTTTGTTCATAAAATTACGTATTGATGACCAAGTATCATTGGTTGATTCAATGATATTGGACTATAATTGATTTTTAATATGTGCATGGAGTTCTTTCAAAGTCAACTCTGTTTCCAACTTCTTTAATTGTTCACTCAACCTTTAGTCTTTCTTCTCTTCTTTCTTGGCATTGATCTCTGCAATATTTTTGGCATCTTCAGATTCATTTTCTCCTATAACTTGTTTATTTCGTTGGTTTGTATGGACATGTCCTCCATTGCCTTTATCAATTTTCTAGCCTCATCGATTTACGGGTGCTATCGTAGAAGACTCGATTAGCGAGTAGTTGATGAAGTTACTAGCCTCTTTGTGGTAATGGAACCTTTGGAGCTAATTCTTCTGCTAGAGTAGATGGCCTTTCTTGTAACCATAGGAATTACAATAGCGAGGACTTCTGTGCTTTGGTAGCTTCTTTTTCTTGGACCAATTTGTCCCATCAAATCTCCATCTCTTTAATTTGTAATTTATCCAATGCAATATGAGACTCATCTCATCCTTTTGATTAGATTTTTTGTAGAATCTCCTTGGCTTGTGGATGCTTTGTAGGTAATTTAACTATTTTATAAGTGCAACAATATCAACAATTTTTTTTTTAATTAGTTCCTCTACAACTTTTACATTAGTAGGATCATAACCTACCTCAATCACTAACTACTCAGGTACGATACAGTATCTTTAGCATACGATGAAGCTTTCTCAACTTTGATTTGATCTCTTACATTTATCAAAATTATTAGGAGATTTGAACTTATTGCTTTGGTAGTCATTATTAGGAATATATCATCTACGAACTCTGTTTATGGAATTCAATTTGGTCAAAGGGATGAATGTTTTGGACTCGTACTTTAAAATCAAACTTTTGTAATGGATGTTGTTTTGGGAGTTGGAAGTTTGTGGAGCTCTTGTCATGAAATTTCTTGTTTGTCAAAGATAAAAGTAACACTGTTTTGTATGCAGGGAATCTACTTTAAGTATTGAGAATAAATTTCATTCTTTATTTCCTCATTTTTAGCTTTAATCTCTCTACATCATATATTAATAATATATCTTGCTCTCTGTTCTTTGATGATGATACTTCTGTGTTGTTTTGGATATTGTGTATTGGATGTGGCATTGGGGTTGTTCATTCATTTCAATCACTATGGGAGGCATAGTATCTTTCTGGAATCTCTGTGTCTAACCTCAATTGTCTCTTTTTCTTTATCTACTAGTTATCTTGGTTCTTCTTGTACTGGTTTTTAATTTGTTTTATTGACCATTTAGTAGTGTAGACATCTACCTTTTTCTTTTCATGCCGATATTTCTGAGTTGGAGTCTACAAAATGGTAGTATCCTTTGCTTATCAATACAGTTGTATTTCTGTATTCCGTTTGGTTTGAAAATTTCTCGATGTCGACTTCTTCTCATGAATGTATGGAGTTAATTTGACAACTCATCTTGATGATTATACCATAGGGATCATAATACCAAAGAAACATTTTGCTGAATTTGTACTCTAACAAGTGATTTTACGCATACGCTTTTGCTTCTTTGTTATTACATATGAAGGGAACCACTTGGTTTCTTGATTTAAATGGAGTTTTATTTTAGCAACCAAGAAATTTACGAGAATTTGAGTTTAAAATTTGTCTTATATACTCTAAGGAAAACAACCTCATAGGTAAATACTTTGGAAACTTGTAAGGAATGAGGGTTGTCCCATAAACTACGGTACAATATGATTTTGGTATAAATACCAATCACTTGTCTACTTTGTTTAGACAACTATAAAACCCTCTTGATTTCATCAGATCCTGGGGTGCATATTGTTTTAGAAGATTTACCAATGGATGGATGAAACAATCTGTAAAGTCTTGCATAAGAAAGCTTAGTTGACTCCTTTCGATAAAAGTCGAGGAATATAAACGGTGTGGATTTCCTTCCACATCCATATTTTGAAGAGTTATAGGGAACATTAAATTTGAAATTAAAAGAGAACATGTGGAAAGAAATGAAGTATACCAAGACACTTTCAGTGGTTACAAGTTGTTCATGTATACTATCGGCAATATGCGGGAAAAATTGTAGATGGCTTGTAGGGGCGACTAGGTACAAAAATGGATAGGGGAAACCAAGTATTGATGCATCGGTATACTCATGTATGAAATATTCAAGTATAAGACAACATGGAAATAATGTCTAATGCAGTTCCTTAAGGAATTTAGAGAGGAATATGGAGGGGTTAAACCAGGGATTTCCATGAAAGAAGGTTGAAAAATTTGGAATCTTTTGGGAAAATCAAACTCCAAATAGAAAGTTTAGAGCTTCAATAGATAAAGGTACATGTTGCTCGGTTACGGTGAAGCATTTTGTTTATATATTCAATTATTGTAGTTCCAACAATACTTCTTTTCAGAATTGACAATAACTCTCTACGATCTGGAGAATAATGAGATTGGCATAATTGACTTAGGGCATTTATGGGTGTGAGGAACAACATGATTAGATAATTGGATTTCCAAAATAGCCACATCATCACTTGGTCCAGGATTTATCTTGGCTCCGTGTAGTGGAGCCAAGGAGGTTAAATTCATGAGTTGGGATGTTTGTGATTTTTGTAGTACGCATCTCACCAGGGAGTATGTTCCACATCTACAGGAGGTTGTAGGGGTTGATTACAATTGTGCTTTTGGATGCCATTGATAGGTTAGTTTTATCAATTTTAACACTCTTGATCTTTACAACTCTTGTTTTAGGTTTGCTGACTCACTTATAAGATTAAGCTTGTTTATAGAAGGAATTTAAAATATAACAAAAGTTATATCTTGGAGGCTGCAAAATATTACTTGATTACTTTGACTAAAAGCTGGCAATTTTGGCCTCAAATAATTACAATTTCTTGACCTTATAGCTATAACGAGAGGTTATCAAGGGTTATCAGTGAAGTTTGTAATAGCACAATCTTTAAAACATCAAATTTTTGGCAAGAGAGGGCTTTCTTGCAAATCTTTTGTGGAAAAGGATTAAGATGTCTTTAGAGGGCTTTAGGTCTGTGGTGGCCAATTGGTCACACCTTCTAGAAACTAAAAAAAATATTCAAGGTTTTGTCTATACGGGAAGAATTTATGAAGCAAATAGGTATTCTTTTAGGCAAACGAACAAATGAAGCTTCAATTCAATAGTATAGTATTTTTAGATGGATGGATAGGTCTCTTTTTCTAAAGAATACGTGTGAAAATTCGAAAGTTTGTTGCGAGAAAAGGGTTTTACGGGTTTTGAAAACTTTCAAAAGATTGCTCGTGCTTGCTCACAATCCAGAGGCTTACAGTGATGCGAGCGGTTGATTTGGATGAATTATGTTGGTTTATGAGTTGAAACAAGGCGGAAATGTATTCTTCTCTTTATGGGAAGGTTTTACAAGTAGAAAGGTAACCAAAAGCTTGAAATAAGTGCATTCGGTTACATAGGAATTTTGATTAATGGTATGAATGCATTAATTGCTAGTCAATTGAAATTATAAGAACGGTTTTGGCGGGGAAGAATTAATGCCGGTGGTTTTGTAAGTTGAAGGTGGTAAATGGTTTTCATTGAATGGATACGATCAAAGAAAATGCGAGAGCGTGGAAGAGAGATAAAACAACGAAACAACTTTATCGCAAGTTTCATTTTGGTTATTGATCACGCAATTTAATTTACGATGGGAGATTTTATGATTAGATTTTAGAATGGTGCGAGCCGGTCGGGATTTTAACGATGGAGCTACAAGGTAATGGGGGTGGGGCTTAGGGATAATATTAATGCGGCGGGATTGAACTTATATATTAAAACATAGTTTTAATATATAGTTTTATATATAGAAATTAGAATAGTTAGGTTTAATGTTATTTAAAAAATGAAATGGATGTATGTGTAATGTAAACGTGGTAGGGTTTTAATATACGAAGGGATAATATTAACCTATGGGAGCGGGAAAATGTATCATGTGGGGAAAATAAACCATAGGTTAAAAGTAAAATATGGTTTGGATTATTTAATATAAAATTAATTAATATATAAAGTGAAGGATATTTTGGGAGCTAATACATTATATTAGTGTGTTAATAATGAAATCCTATGAGCGAGAATAAAAAATATACTAAATATAGTGTTAAAACATGATTTTTAGATGGATTCCCATAGTAGTGGCCCAATATTAACATTTTAACACTTAGGATAAAAGCATTTTTGGGTTTCTTGGGTATTTTAGAATGAAATGAGAATTAGTTAAGGGTTTTTATTTTCATAAGTAAAATGTATTTTAAACTTAGGAAAAGGGGATTTTGTAGGAGTAAAATGAGTAATATAAGGGGAAAAAATGATTTTTATGAAAGAGAAAGGATAATGGAAATTTCAATACCTTAGTTGCCAATCGGTCGACTAAGACATGAATTCGATTCCACCAAAAGTGAGAGAAATTCTCGAGTCTTTATAACTGAAGGGTATAGTACTGGAACATATTGTGGGGAGGAAATTAGTAATTTTCCAAAATGATGTATCTATTCCTTGTGAAAGCTGCTTTCTTCTTGCCCATATACTTCTGTAACATTTTTCCTTCATTTACCTTGGTGCATTTGAGCTTGCAAACCTTTGTTCATTTTTATTTTAAAACAACAAATAAATAATTCTATCCTTATTTCTTCCAAGGTCTCAGATTAAGCAGTTGAGCTCCTTATTTATTCTCTACCCTAACTACTGATCTATAAAGTTATTTGTTTGGCAAGATATTTATTCTCATGAAATTTAAAGCATGAAAAAGTCAAGATTAAGCTATTTGACTAATAATGGATTATGGCATTTTGAACAAACTTCACATAATCATTTACTTGCAGTAAAAAGTAACTAGTAGTGGCATTTTGAATTGCATCACTTTCATGTCTTATTCTTATCTCTTTTTGTTTGGGGTCCATTTTTAATATTCTTTTTGATATTTTTCTTTTTAAGTCCTTTGATTTTGTTTTAGGAATTTTACCCTATTTACAATTTTTATTTTCTAATATGGGGAAAACAATTTGTAGAAAGAAAAGTATGTACATATTACAAAGATAATTAAAGTCAATTAAAAAATTATGAATCCTATTATTATAGGACCCTAACGATTCCACACCAAACTATGAGACCACCCAAGCCTCCTTAAGACATCAAGGGAGCACACAATGGAATCACCCTCCTCTCTTGGGTCACTATCAAATGTACCAAGAGAGGGAAGGAGGATTTGAATTATCCTATAAGGGGCCACCAAGAGATGAACAACTAGAGAGCACATTGTTATGCTTGGCCAAAATTTCCCAATGTGATACAAGGAGTGTTTGATGCAGGAAGCGAGATAGAGGGGACTCTATTGTTGGCCATCTAACAACTCAGTACCATAGTAGAGAGGAGACTTTTGCGCAGAGGCAACTCGGAAGTAAAGACATCCTTCTTCGGGACTTAGAACCCCAAGTTTTAAGGTCCCCTTCCAGCCGTCAGGTTAAAGTTTCATCCTCAATTTCTACCCCAGCACTCAATAAGAGGGACATAGGTGTCGTCGTTTGAATTATTGAAGTTGTTTGACTCCTATTTAGATAATTTGTGTTATTTGTTTTAATTTTAGTTTTAATTTTTGTGTTTGAATATGCATGCTATTTCTCTATCTAGTATATTTATATTCTAGCATGTTTCACTAACTTGCTTGAATCCATATATTTTCTTCATGTATTGATAAATTAAGAGGAATACCACACCCCTTAAGTTGGTGTGATTTAGTACATATGTGCACCAAACACACTAACAAAACAACCATAATGGAAGGGTCAAATTTGGTGAACCATGGGTTCATAAGTGATTGTCTTTTCTATAGCCAAGGCCCTATATAAGGACCACCATCCTTCCCAAATTCATCTCATCTTAGAACTCTCATCTCTTGGGCCATTAAAATATTTTCTCCCAATTTCTTCCCCTCATAAATGACCACCTTTTCCAAACATTTAGAACCAATGACTATACCTCATTTCAAATCCGTAAAGCCTTTCATAAAGTATCCAATCCAAATTCTCCTCTCTTCCCTATATTAAAGGTACCACTAACCTCATTTCTAAAATGTGTAAGGGAGAAGAACATAAAAACCACCTTTAAACCTTGAAAAACTTTGAAGAAAATGTTCTAGTCGGTAAGGACAAGTTTGAGCCCATGCTATATCCAAGGGTTTACCAAATTCCCTATTCATGTGGGAAGTATTATATTGGAAAATGGGTTGTCCATTGAAGAACATAGAGGATACCAACAATATTTTTTATCTAATTCAACCATTGTTGAGAACTCATTTAATTCTAATCACCTTATATTTTTTTATCAATCCAAAATCTTGGCTCGTGTTCCATTCCCTTACTTGCATCGTGGGAAGCTCTAGAAATCACAAATCATCCCAATAATTTCAATAAAGAATAGTTTTTAAATTGATCCAATATTGGAAGCATGTTATCCATCACATTTCTCAATAAATTGCATTCACCCCACCCCCCGATACCTTCTCTTTTCATCTCCTTTCTTTTATTCTTTCATTTCCTTATGTAATTTATTCCTTTCTTTTGATCTTATGCTAATTATTATTATCCTTCCTTTTTATCTAATCTATTTTCATCCCTTTTTCCTTTGTAATTTAATATTATTTTCCCTTTACTATTTGTTTCATTGTCCTTATTCAAATTTCTTGCCTTTTATGTTTCGATTTTTGGATTTGTGTTTGGTTCCTTATCTTAATCGGCTGAGCCCTTCTATTTAAATTTACATTTTTGTCCTTTGTTCCCCTGTCCCCACTTTCCCCTCTTTTTAATATTTTTATTCCTTCTTTAATTTAGTTATTATTTGAATTATTATTTTAGAAGTATAGAGTAAAGTTTTAGTTATTTGTTAAAATCAACATTTTCTTCTTTGTTTGACCACTCGCCCACCCCCCCCCTTTTTGACTTTACCTTTAATGAGTCTTTGATTTAATTATTATTTCAACTTTTAGATTTGACTTTAATGGCTACATTTATTTAGTTATTATTTTTACCCAAACGACTAATTGATTTTATGTTATTTAAGGCACATTAGCACTGGTTTGTCATCTTTATTCTCTAATCACACGATGATGAGTGGAGTGTCCACCCAAAACATCAAGCATCTTATAAATCCTATATAGTCATCCAAAATTTTCTTCTAATATGAATAAGCATTGGAAATATTCATTCTATTATTTCTAATAATCATTATGTGTTGTAAACTAAACAATAAATAATTATCTAGAACAAAATTATACTTCATTATTTGGTATAGTTTGGAAAGATCCATATATATTATTTGGGGCCAAAACTTCGTTTAGTGACATATTATTGCATAATTTTTATAATATGATAAGAAATTAATGACAACAAGGTTTGGAACCTTGTCATATTTCTCCACTAATTAAGGACTAGGCATAGTACAAAATTGAGTTACTTGGGGAGAGGGCTAAGATTTAACCCACGATGGCTAACCTTGTTTTGATATCTTACCATGTTAGTTCATGAATAGGGTTTTTAAAATTGTGAAGAATAAAGTCAATATATTGTATTTATTGGAGGGGAGGTGCAAGGTGCGAGGGTATATTGATATTGAGGTGTAAAAATGGTATCTAGTAAAAATAAGGGTTTGCGGTGGAAATATGTATTAGAAGGGTAGTTAAAAAAATGAATTTGGGATATATTTATCCACAACTAGTGACTTAGTCATTAATATTCCATCAATTCACATGCTATGCCATAAGCTCATTAAGCAAAATTCCCGTGATTTAATTGCATCCTTGAAAAAAATATTTTTGAATATGATGGAACCCTAGCTCCACACCCACTCCATATAAAAAAACACTTAAACTAATAGTATTCCATGTAGAAAATTTTATAATCATATAATGTAGGAATTCCTCTAGTTCTTTACCTTTGTAAAAGCGGTGTTGTAGAGCCACATGAATCTTAACTATATTCTAATCTATACATGATTTCCTCCACATAATCTGATTTATATTGTAATCACCCACATGTGAACTAGTTTCTTAAGATAAGTTTGATCATGATTGTTATAGGTCAATCTAGGCATCATTCCAGATGACACAGTTAATAGGCATCATCTCCGGACCAATGATTAATGGTCTATCATTCCTATCATTGAGGTTACTTTACATGCCCTAAAGAAATGAGAACAAGACAAATCAAGCATGCCTTTCATCAAGAAAAAGTTTCCAAGGTTTGAATTTATTATATAGCATATGAGAGCTCACCAACATTGCCTCTAAGGATAATAAGTGCGTTGCATATGCATGTAGCCCCATGCAAGTACTTTCTGCCAAGCACTTCCCGACATCTATGGGTGCATTGGTCACATTGGGAACCAAAATTATAATTGTTCGGAATCTCCATGGCAGTGCCTTCTAGAAGTTCACATGTCAAGCTTCGAATCCAAGTGTCCATTTGACATCTACATGAGGAACATCTTGCCTATTATGGAAAGTCATTGATTCGGAAAAAACCTTCATCTCATCTATAAATTGAGCACGGATCTAGGTGTTTGAGGAGGAAGAAGTTGAGTAAGAGGAATTTTGGAGGATTTTCAATTGAGAGTTAGATTTGTGTAGCAAATTAGCTGGAGAGATTTACAGCAGTCATTTGAGGATCATTCTTGGAAGGGTCACTTCAAATGGATCATTTGGTTGTAACCTCTCCTTCTATCATCAATAAAGAATACAACTTACTTTTTCCCTATATGCATACGTATTGGCTTTGATTTTTCCTGTGCAAGATCTTAGTTGATGTATATTGTTTTATGCTTTTCTTGATTTAGCTAAATAGCAATAGACATATGTATTATTGCTATCTTCTCTTGTTTTAGTGTTCTTTCTTGCGGGAAGCATTTTGCCTACAAGCTTTGCTTGAATTTGAAGCTACAACGGAAGCGACAAAAGTAGCCATTTAGAAGTGCTTGGATTACAAGTAAGCCTCTAATCCTTTACGTGTGTCCATCTGCTCTAAGTTAGGAAAGGTAGTCGTATAGTCTTGTCTGTTGTTTCAGATTTTCATTTGTCTAGGGAAGCATGTTTTGTTCGTAATTCACAATTTTGGCCCAAAAAATTGTGACTCCTTTAGGAGAATTTCTCATAGATCTAGGTGACTTAACCTCGGTTGCTTTGTTTATCCACCCAGTGGTTCACACACAAAGATTAAAATTTTTAAGCAAAATTTGCAAGGTAGTGAGTTAAACGGTAGTATTTTTATTTATACACGCACGCCCAACGCACCCTTAGACGGGACACGGTGCTTTTCATCACCTTGTCTCCCTTTTAGACTGTGTTGCGAGGCAAGTTTGTCTCCCCTTGGAAGCACGTTATTCAGGAAACTGATTCCTTTGAATTTGCCTTTGCAGTTGCTTTAGTTTGTTTCTTTGTGTTTTGAAAGAATTGAATCTCATATTGACGGTGACTCTATATACTTCTTCCTCCTTTTAGTGAAAATTTATTCAATGTTTGTTTAAAATTTTTTTCTTTATATTGACAAGTTGATTTACAAAGTATTTTTTATGAGTCGCATTAAGAATCATTTGCTTTCGAAATGAAATTGTCGGTAAAATATTCATTTCACTGATAGGAGAAATTGTTGTGGAAATCCTCATTTTTCCTTAAAAAGAGAAATTGTTGTTTGTATTCTTCATTTCTCGAAAGTAAAAGGAATTTGAATTGTTGATTTAGTGCACCTAGTTTCTTTTACGTATTCATAACATTAAAGGAAATTGAAAAGAAAAACTTGCATCATGTAGAATAATGCGTTTTTGCAGAACATTAGAATGCATTTCGTTTGTGATCATTGATTTGTTTGCTCACAAATTATTTGCTCTCTTCCCTTAGTAGCTAGGTTTTTCATTGAAGGCGAAAGTGAAGATTTCTTATCATTTTTAGTTGCATTTTTGGAATTTTCAATAAATCATGGTGAATCTTTGAAAGGCCAATTGTAAGCAAGATCAACATAAAATTAATCTCAATTAACCTAATAAAGCATTGAAACCATAACGATAACATTTAGAAGGTCTAGGCTAGAGACGTGTTCCGGCATTGTAAAACATAGCGAGTACATCGTTAACTTATGCGATACATTAGGAGTCTGATACCTCCTCCACGTACGTAAGTATATCATAGCTCATCCACGTACTTTCGGGTATATCGGGCGGTGTTACGGTATGATAAGTATAAAGGGGTGCTCTCATTGTGCGGTTTTGCATCGGTTTCTTGTATCTGAGACTTGGGCCTCCACGTATCTTCGGGTATATTTGGGAGGAAACATTTTAGGTGCTATCCATCCATAGTGAGAGGCGAGTCCCGTAGTCTTGTAAATTGTGATACACCGAACGCAACATTCGGGAAATTGCTTACTCGTACTTGGTTCACTAGGAGGTATTCTACAATTCAGAGTTTCTTGGTAAACCCTACCCTTTTATTTTTATATTTTTTTGGTTAAAATTAATCGGTAATCGTGGAAGAACAAAATCCTTTCCCCCCGTCATTTGCGTAGATTAGCTTTAAAACCACCTTTACCTCTACGGTGTACTTTTGGTAGGCGAAGGCGATCACGATATAACCTTTGAAACAAGTACAATTTTTACCTGCGGTAGAAACATTATTTTCCCATAAACCGAGTTAGCTCAAGTTGTTTCTACACATCCCACGGTTTGTCTGTTGTCCCGACGGAGTCTTCACGGCCTACGCTGGTCACGATCCATCCAATCGGTGAGACCACTCCTCCTGGACTTTGACGTTGTTCAACCACAAATTGATCCGAATCTGTCTCTTCTTTGCCAATTTCACTCCCGAATCTGAAATTCGAACAACCGGAAATTTGTTCCTACCTTAATTATGTACAAATTTATGTAGCTATTGAATCTCCCATATCACATAGTCAACCACCTAAAATATACTTTGGGCCTAACGATGAAATTCTTCCACCTGGTTTAATTGCGATTGAAGTAATCCCACAAGACATCCCACCTTTAACTCCAACCATTTTGGGAAGGACCTTTACATGTATGAGTATTTTTCTCCATGAAAACCTTTGATTTGTTGATCTTCCTCCTTTTCAAATTCCTTCGATTCAAAGGGTATACATTTGGTCAAGTAACCATGCTTTGAACCAACATACTCGGTTGGGCCATTTGTTAAATTACGTCGGCTCACCGCCTAGCTACCCCGTCGATGTTTACTACTTCACCCGAGTCATATTTTCATGGGTAGCTACGGTCCCATCGGGTTACAAATCATTATACGAATTTCTACGGGTGCATCTTCAAATCCATGGACTTTACCAATGTCTATCATCGATTATTTTAGCGTAATCCTATAAATAAGTCTTGAAACGACTTGATTCAATATACACATCATCGGGGAAATATCAAATTTGGATCACTAGGTCTATTCCTTCAAGTACCATATCAATTGGACTCCCGAGGATTTGGGAGAGCAATATTTTCCATCTTATTATCCTCCTCATGCCGGGGGCAACCTTTGGTCACCCAATATGACGAGTTCTCATCCCGATCTAATACCAAAACGAATGTTTGTCGATGAGTAGCCCACTCTGCCTATCCAATCACAAACGGTGTACAATCGTATCAACCCAGTTCAACTTGTGCAAAAACTTCATTACCACTTGTTAATAAATCTATACCCTTATTCTGAGAATCAAAATGTTGTAAATCATCAACCTTATCAAGCGGGTTTTTTCAACCCAATACCATCAAATGTTAGGTCCACGGACTCTAAATCCTTTGATTAATTTACAACAATCACAATACTAGGAATTATTTATTCACAAGGCTGGTCACCATTTTACGAAATGTCACAAGTTTGTAACCGAGTTATGCATATCAACCAAATCAAAGTCTGTATTTAATTTGGGTTATAACATTGGTGGTTAGATCCATTGGCACTCACGGGCACAAATACCTCAAATTTCATTTCAACAAGTATCATATCAGTTTTTGTTCAACGCAATCCTCAAACGTTTTCTATGCAAAACAACCCCTATCTGGTTACCAACAATATATTCCTTATGTTTGGTGCTCAAAGCTTGTTGCTAAAGCAATTTCATCTTACCTATTTATCCTCAGCGACCTTAATAGATAGTTTCCCTTTCTTTGCAACTTTAGAGTTACCGAGATTTAAATCGGCTAACTAATGATCTAATCTTATAGCTCCCTTGGTGGTACATTTGGTGATACCTCACAAATTACCCTCCCCGGATATTCCTAAGTTCAATGGAAACCACGGAAGATCCGTTGACTCATGTTATGACTTATCATTTATGAATTGTTCATCAAATTCTCTAAATGATGATTACGATTTCATTACGTCTTTTTCGGCGTACGCTCACGGTTAAAGGCTACAAAATGGTACATTGAATTAGCTAGAGCTTCTTTTGACAATTTCACGGCTAGCTCTTGTATTTTGACTCATTTCCATTTACCTGTCAGATATATGGTAGACGAAACTCTTGACCAATTTCAAACAGACAAATACTCAAATTTCTGATCATATTCATGAGTGGCATCGTCGTCGATGAATGGTTAAGACATTTGTTCCGGATCAACTCGCTATTTGAATGGTTCATTAAGTCTCTGTTACCATCTATAGCGAGGATGTGGCTAAAAATTTAGCATCATCATAGAAGAAAGTTATTGCTCGTGCCTAATATTTAGACTTGATTTATGCCAATTACGGCATGCTCATGGAAAAATCCCTAATGCGTCGAGATCTAATTTCAATGTTCCTCCTCAATTAAAGGAATCTCATGTCAAAGATGACTTGATAGGAGCTGCAAACACACACCACACTATTGCATACGATCTGATCCTACTTCCGAAATTAATCACTAGTGTCATTTGACAAAGGCAAAGTGACCAAGCAACCGAGGAAGTAAGAAAAGGGAAAATCAAAGAAAAAGCAAACATCTAACCCACGGGAAAGATGATCTGATCAACCATCTCGACCTCGAAACCTCATTATCCATGCATAATGCGCAATGAACACTTTGTTAGGATTGTCCTCACCATGCCCAAGTCTCAAAAATCATCAAGGCTTCCAATGCGTCATTTGTGTTGATAGACCCATTTCCAAATCCCAGGACACAAATATGGTTGCTATGGATCCAACTCCTAGTTCCAAGTATTCCAGTTATACAATCCACAAAACCTTCAACGGATATTTTGGTGTCAATGTGATATAAATATTATGGTAGCCCAACCAACGATCAACCTACTACCTCAACAATGAATCCATCTACGAATTTACCGCCTCTTGCTATTCTTGGGTATGTCAAACCACCAAGGAGTAATTCATAAATTGACATATAGTCCTCGAGTAAGGATTGCACAAAATTATAATATAGTTGAAGATTTGGCTCAATCCCCTTGAACAATGCCTTTTGAGGTATTTACAAAATTGTCCCTCCCAAAAATAGGCTTTATTGTCGAGTTTGTTGGTGTAATTGATCCAACTAGATTCTAATCTTGTCGTGTTTAATCATACGGGCTATGTGCCGCAGCTACCCATTTGAGTGGCATTCTCCATACAAGTAAATGTTCTTAATCACCTTGTTCATTGCACTATTATTGATGAGGGAGCATCTACATGTACATTATGTCTCTAAGCTGTTGGAAATCACTTGGCTCTCACGCTTATCACAATCATCGAAGACGATGTTGAAGGCATTTGATGGACGTTACTATATAAACCTCTTATTGTTAACCCCATTAATAGCTTGCATGTTGAACTAGGGGGAAAAACAAACAGATATTGATGTTGAGGTTGTTGACGAACCCCTTGACTATTACTGTTTACTTCGGAAGGCGATAGGTATATACCATGGCTGCTTTTGTTTCTACATATTTTAGAATGATTACCTTTCCACATAAAGGTACAATTATGATATTAATCAACTATCCTTCTTTGCCTGCAGCCGCGGAGGTAAGCGGCTGTCTTGTTCATTCATACCCCAACTAGAACTTCATAACATTAGTGTAGGACTCTTAAAATATTCCACTCTCATGGGAACTTTTGCATTACCACCGCCGGCGACGTTGACGAAATTGCAAGTATAGAGACATAGCACATGATCTCTTCCACTCTATATGGCTTAAGGAAGAGTATGGGTGAGTTAATTTTCTACGTTGGATGAGTTCACATACACCCGGACCTATTGAGTACAGATATCAATCAATCTATACGCTTGGGCGGCAAATCCAAAATCAGCATCGGCGAGTGTTTGGGTGATTGTTCCTTAGATTTGGCACTCCATCTGATCCATTTTCCTCAATGTTATCGAAAAATGAGAATATTTTGGAAACCACAATGTTAGAGGGAGAACCATGGGAAGATTATAATCATCGTTCCCATCTTCGATTATGAAGAAAATAATCTTAGTGAACACCATCACCATCCATCAAAAATTTCTTTTCAAATTCTTTTCCCATTAATGCAATCGGTCCAGGCGAAATATTTCAGAAATATCGAAGAAATGATTTCTATCGATATTTTGGATATAAACTGAGTTGTAGAGAATATTCATGTCGGTGTATCTTGCTCTCCATCGAACTTGAATCATATCGCTCTATTTTTTGTGAATTTTTGTGACGTATTTTCTTGGTCTTATGAGGAAATGCTAGGCATAGATACTAGTATAGTTGAACACACTATTAATATGTATCTGATGTCCAAGCCGTGCGTCAATGACTTTGTCACATTGTTCATAAGAAAGAAAATTTTGCTACCATCAAAATAGAAGTTGAAATTTTTGCGTGATGGTTTCATTTACCTGATACGCTAGCGAGTGGGTTCAATATCGTTCCTGTCCTTGAAAAAACAGGAACCATTAGAGTGTGCGTTGATTATCGGGATGTTATTGATGCTTGTCTTAAAGACAACCTATCCTACTCCCTTTATCGACCCCAGTTATTGACGATTGTCTTTGGATGTGAAATATTTTCGTTCATGGATGGATTTTCCGGCTATGATAAAATCAATATTTTCCCCGGATGATCCAAACATAAGACAATGTTCATTTGTCCACCAGGGCACATTCACTTATAGGAAATTTTCATTTGGTTTAAAGAACGTTAGGGTAACTTTCGAGAGAAACAGTTTATGCTTTCAACGACATCAAGCACATTGTTCAACCATATCTAGATGATTTACCAATGCATTCACGAAATCAAATCGATCACCTAATGCATTTGAGAGCCATTTTCTTACATTGTAGACACTACAAATTGTAATATCCCAAAGGGAGAATACGATAATATTTCACACAATATAAAAAATAAATATTACAACAAGATAAACAATAAATCTTAAGTACACATCAGAATATGCGAAGAGTTGGGCCATTTTATTATCTTGCAGGGAGATTCGGTTACTGGGAAATTACGAATGTAGGTAGATCTAGCCAAAAATATGAGCTAGGATCACCCACAAAACATGCATACAACATGTACAACGTAGCCCAATGGAGGCAGGTAAATGCTGGCATTAGTCCTTTTAGCTAAACATAGACATATAGGTGTAGGATAAAAGGAGAATGTAGATATACTCAAATCCCGAGCTCTAATGATGCCAATATTCAAGATGCGGCCAATGTGATGGATTCCCAGATAACCCGGAGAAAGGATTTTCCAAATTTGCAACTTTGGAAAAATCACCTCCCGAGTTTGATCCTTGATCTGCGGGAAATAAAGATATGAAGCTAGATCTGACAAATAGATGACTGAAATATGATATAAGAACAGATACATTGAATCGTTGATCCCTTCTTTAGATCTATGAGGCCCAAGCTCTAGATCTAACTTCTCAAATCCTCTAATGATGATTGCAGCTACTTTGCAACACAACTACCTCTAGAAACTGCGCGTGAGAGAAAGGAGCTAGCCACTGTGAAAAATGCTACAATAAACTCAGTGACGGTAAAACTAATGGCAATGTGAGGGGATGATCCCTCAGGATTGCTAGTAGAACTCTTAAATTCCTTGCGCCTTTCAGATACGCAATATGGATAACGTTATTCCCAAGGAGAATACAGGTTGCTAGGAGGTCAATAACTTTTGGCCTGATGCAGTTGCAATGTGGCCTAGGAGTCTAATATATAAGCTCAAGTGATGGGAATAATCCCTCACCTTTTTCTCCGGCTGAAGTACGAAGACAAGTTCCACTTCAAAAGCTGATCTTCGAAATGTGATTCTAGCTGAATATGAATGTTACGCAGTAGAAAAGGAAATGGCACTTAAACCTGATGTATAATGAAGTAAAATCCTCTTCCTAGAAGTCTCTAATAAAGAGGTAGGATCCCCACCCAAAGGGAACACCCTATGCTAAACAACACCTGTAATCTACGCTAAACAACCCAAAATGTAGTGGAATGTCACTTGAAAATTCCGGATCTAAAAGATCATACATCAAATAATCTAGAATGCGATTTTCACCTTTGCCTTCATATCCTTTTATAGTGTTTGAGCCTTCCCAAGCCTTGGCCCTAATGTCAAATCCACAGTCTCATGTGGACAGATCCACTCAAGTGGGTACACTGCTTGTTTGACCAAATCAACCAAAAATAGTCTAAATTCTGTCTGCATGTTATCACCAAAATAGGACACGATAGAGGTACACGTCGAGACTACCTCGGTGTAACTCTTTCAAACCAGGACTTTTGGCTGAGGCTTAGTAGCTTGAGAGGGCTCTCTCGAGGGTTTATGATATTGATTAATGATGATATAGATGGCTAACTCTAACTTGGTTTCATGTGTTTGTAGGTTGAAAATATTAAGGCTTGTTGCCATTGGGCTATGGAGTCAACAAGTCGGTGAATTCAAAGAGCAAGGTTTTGGACATGGAAACTGAGGCAAATGGAGTTTTCAAACACGTATATTTCACTCAAGAACATGAGTCAACATAGTAATTCCATTACTAAAGTCGAGCATAGGGTTATGATGCAGTGTAAATGGAATCTCTTTAGTGGTTCAAAGAGGAATTTACTCACAAGATGCAAAAAAAACATATTCATCTCATTGCTAAATGAAGTTAGAGCACATAGTTGTGAATTTTTAGTAATATCAAATGAGATCTACTATTCAACACACTAATTCCATTACCAAAGGAAGTTAGAGCATATGAATATGAATTCGAGTAATAGCAAGGAAATGCGATTGCCGGTGGTTCAAAGGTAAAACACGAGTCATCTTATTGTTAAAGGAAACTGAGCATATGAATATGAATTAGAATTAATAAATAAGATCTACTACAAGTAGTTAAAATAACATATAAGTTAAGAAAGCATTAAACCCCATCTAAACTCAAATTTGTTAGAAAACCTCATTGTATTACGGTGTATTCCTTCACATAAAGCAGCAACTGGGCCAAATGAACAAACCCTCTTGAATTAGACCTCATGCTTGACATAGCATTTACAACCTCGGATTCTCTCATCCTACTTGAGGAGAATTCAAATTTTCTAACTACACTATCAACTACTAAAACAAACTATTAATTACATGTGACTGATTAAGCGTTGTCTCTTCTAGAGTCCTAATACAATTAGGAGTAAAACTCTTTATTATGAATAAAACAACCTTATATAGGAATTAAATACTTTATTTGACACCTATAACTCCATGAATTCGAATTTTATGAAGCCTTTAACCTTATTGAGACCCTGCGGAGTCATGTCTTGCTCTGCCCTACAAACCGAGCTGTTTCACATTTAAGCTTTAACCTTCATTGATTCTCTTTGAACCCTTTCTTGGAAATTTCAAACTTTTGAGACAGTGAAATATGTTATCACTCCCATAGAACCATTTCTTCCATGCATTTTAAATTTAGCCCTTGAAAGAGTTTAAAGATAGGCGATGTGTACACCTTACGAAAATATCGAGCATTTTCATAGCGCGGCAACTATGTCTTTGTAAAAATCTCTTAACATCCAATTTCTTCTACTTTTACACTTGGAACTTCATTTTTGCATCATTTCTATCCTCTAGCATCATCAAGACTTCAAAAAACATATGTTTCACCTTTTTGAAACCTTAACAAAATGTTCAAAGCACTTTTACAACGAGTTTCATAGCGCGCTTCGAAGCTAGTTTGTACATGTCACCTACACGGACTTTTTCAAAAATCTCCAGTTTTTAAAACTTCTTGCACTTCTTCCATGATGTCTTCCAACGTGATCAATCATAAAGTCATCTTTGAAACAATTTCAATAAATAAATTCCTTCTCTGTACATCAAAAATTGTAGCAATGTTACGATTCTATTTGAAAAATAGGTGTTGGGACATAACTTTTATCTCCCTCATCAAAAAGTGTATTTTGAAAACTTGAAGGAGCTTTTGAATACCACTCTTTGCTGAACAAAAAAATCTCTTGGTTTGGCAATACTTCTCCTAGTGCCCATAAAGCTGATAACAGAACCATCAGTTGTAAGCGGAAAATTCTAGATTCTGAAAATATGGCTTCCAATAAAGCCCTTTATCTCTCCAATTACCTTTACTATAAATAAAATGAGATAGGTTATTGTAGCTGGATATTTTATGAAGAGAAAAATCCTTCATAATTCCAAAATACGTTTGCATGTGGCCAAAATCGGATCTTGAAAAATGCTAAAACCGGAAAACGAGTTTTCTGCGAATGATTTGAGTAGTTTCGTAGTGCAAGTTCAACCATCAATTTATCCCACTTCATAATGAATTTGAAGAAAATAAAAGTGGTTTTTATTTTAGTATGTTAGGAAGAAAAACCTCTTTCCCCTCATTTTAAAAATGAATTTTTTCAGTTTCTCTTGACCCTCTCGAAGTTGACTACTAAAAGAAGAAAAACGGGGGTTTTTCTTGAAAAAGAACATTTCGACCATTTTTTAGCACACTATGAAAACAACGAGTGTTTTCGTAGCACAAAAGCTATGCAACGCTACGGAAACAAGGTTTTGTTGCTAATTCCATTTTTTTAAATGGTTTAAAAATTGAATTCTAAACATGGTATAGACATAAGACATGGAATAAGGTCGATAAACTTTGTTTGGAAATGAAATATGACAACAAGACTTCTGTACCTATGACCTAACCCTTTAAGCATGACATGAACTAGAGACCCTTTAAAACCATGACTAGAACAAGGGTTTGGAAATGAGGATAACACTATTGAGACTCTAATCCTATCACTTATCCATTTAAGCATGAGATGACTCAAAACCTATTGTAATACCATGACTCAGGCAAACAAAGTTTAGAATTTTTTTTTTTTTAAGTGATAACGATACACCTCCTCCATCATGTGTGCTTCATTTGCACATGATCCTCCATCACCAGTCATGAATGCTCAATGATCCTTTGTTTGACATCTTGAGATCTTAGTTGACTGAATCAGCCCTCAGTATTTCTCATTAAATGAGACATGATCTCAATCTCATTCACATTACTAGTTGCTCAACTACATTTTTTTGCAGAGATCCAAGTTAAATTAATCCACATTCACACACACAAAGTGGATATTTATTCTTATTGAGGATTATGGGTCCCTCCACCCTTTATTTACTTAATTCTGTTAAAGAAAATCAAGGACTCTAATATTCCAAATATGATGTGAAAATTTGGGAATATTACAATCCATTCCCCAGGAAAAATGTGCTTGTCCTCAAGTAACTCAAAAGTAGATGAAAATCCATATTCCCCTCCAAATATGGCATCCACATAGGAATACTTCCTCCATTTGCTGCAATAGGTTATGTTTGGTTCCAAAGTTGTCTTTTAATAGCATAAAGAATGATCTCCAAGCTTGTTTGGTTAGATATTATATTCCATTTTATGAAGTACCCAGTAGACAACCATATGATGTCCAACATCATCATCAATACATGAGGGACACAAAATAAGTATGTCTAGGAAAAGCTTCATCATCTGATACACTCCTTCATCCCATGTTTCATGAATTTGATTGAGCATTGTTAGGCTCTCATGCCTTCTTTGTTGGCCTTATTGGATCCAAACTTAATCATTCCAAGGGTATAGAAAGAAGAAGGAGAGTAGCTATATGGGTAGACAAGGATGTCAAACCATATTCTACTTTAAGATTAACCACCGAGTAAAGCCTTTGTTTCCATCCTCCATCTTCTCCATGTAAGATGGACAAGCCAAACTCCCCCAAAAGCAACCAAAGAAACACGAGATCTTGCTTCTTTCTCTCCTCCTCATGTGCATCATGAAGCAAAAGAATACTAATGGACATATGGAATGTCACATCAGCCCAATATAAAGAAACATCATCAATGCACATCTTGAGATCATTATGCCAAATGTTACCTGATACAAAACACGCATAGGAGATGTCATGTGGTAGCCAAACTCTCTCAAGTGAAACCCGAAATGAACATGCCTTCCTTTTACGCAATTTATCATTGATACACAAGGCATGATTCAGAAAATGATGAGCTATTGGGTGGTATCCATATTCACCCAAGAGCGTCAACCATGCCTCTTTCTTCATTTCATATGTGTTTTCAAGGCTTGGATCAGAAAAATAGGAGCCTTTGAAGTGGCCAATCTCCCAATGGAAACCAACGTAACCAAGCTTGCTAGCCCATGTAAATTTGTAAGTGATCATGTTACCCCTTGCTCATCATCCTCATCCCTCACCCCAATATGGAATATGAGTGAGGTGCTGCAAAATCATGGTATCCTCTCTTTGTGAGAACCTGTATCCCCCAAACTGTTGAAGAAATTTGCACTTCATGAAATGTTGAAATGAATCTCTAATGAGATCTCTTAATGGTCTCTCTCCATCAAAGGCCCTCCAAAACCAAAGAAGTTTTAGATTCTTGCAGAAAGTTCTCTTTGAAGGCAGTGAGATGCTCGTGAAGAGGGTCTATTCAGAAGGGAGAAAAATGTTTCTCATTTGAAGATGTCTACCATTTGTCATCTTTGCTTCCATTGCTTCATGAGTGAAGCTACCTCGAGAATGCTCCAAGAATGATGAAACCCTTTCTTTGTCACATCTTACTAAGTGACAACAACGTAAATCTGCGGGTAATACATATTAGTCTCAAAGTAAGTACAATAAATTCTCATAATCATCCATTGTACATAGGATAATGATAATCCCATTTTATGAAACTCTACATCTCAACTCAAGGGGTTGAATGTAGCTCAAAATGATGAACGGGGATAGTTGCAGGTCTCCTCCTTGATTTAGATCAAGGGCCCTCTACGATGTGATATGCTCTCTGCTTCAAATCAACATTTTGTTCTAACCCTTGGTTATGCATTGATCTTGAAACAATATGTGCTGAAATTTTATGCATACCTTGGATCAGCTGATATGTGGGAACCTCTTGACGGGAACACACGAGTTCACTCCAACCGAAACATTAGTGGCTCAGCTGGCAGTAAGATTGATGGCCTCTTTTCTTCAAGTGTACGGCGCTGGTATCTTCCTCCTCCTCCTCATGCATCTCCTGATCCATGCATGGGACTCCATGTATGTCAAGAGCTCGAATACCTTGCAAAGATGCAAGTGTCTCTTCTCCGGATACAAGTACTTCCCAGCATGGGTGTTGAAAGTAGTGACCTCAAACTCCAGTGACAAGATTGACATTCTCCTTGGTTTCATTGGGAGGTGTCTCTTTGTAGCAAATATCTATCTTCTCCACATCAAACTTCTTCCTCAACATGTGAAATAAATTTGAATACTTGGTCACCTTTACCTCTAGGTGCCCAAACCACCAATCTTCTGCTTCATCTAAGAGATGAAGTCTTGCCAACCCTGACCTCCTCTTGACCACAAGATGTAGCTTGAAAATGAATCTAACTCCACTCACTCCAATCCTTGACATTGCTTGAGGAATATCCATCAAATGTAGGCAAATAGAATCAATTATGCCTCTTCCTTCTATTGCTGCTATATGATCCTCTTTATTCTCTAATATCAAAGAATTTTTGGAGAGTTAGCTTCTCCTTGAAATATCTAAGAACATGCTTTGTACTCTTCAAGATATATGCGAGAGTCTCATGAGTATCGGGTTTATTCCTTTCTTCACTTCCATAACTCTCACCTTATTCAAAGAAAGGGAGCATAGTGGATCTATGAGGAGATCTAGGATTCTACGGTCCTCTTCTCTGGCGATAGGAAGTGCTTTCCTCATCCAGATCTTGCTTCTTGGATGCCTTCCTTCTTCATTTGGTTGACCTCCTTGGGGAGATGTGCATGGATCTAAAGAAAGGAGTGGCAGTTATCATCCTCCATGATAGATCTCATCTATCTGTTCTTCCTTCAATGTAAAAGATGAAATATCCACAAGCTGAGCCAAAGATCATTGCTTTGATACTATAATATCCCAAAGGAGAATCTGATTCTATATTTCACACAATATAAGAACTTACGGCAAGATAAACAATATATCTTAAGTACACATCGAAGGAATATGCGAAAATTTGAGCCAATTTTATTATATTGGAGAGATTCATTTACACAAGTATATAATGTAGGTAAATCTAGCCAAAAAGATGAGCTAGGATCACCCAGAAAACATGCATACAACAGGTACAACATAACTGTGGAGGCACTGAAGTAAATAATGTGCAGTCCTTTCAGCTGAACATGAGAATATAGGTGCAGGCTGAAAAGGAGAATGCAGATATACTCAAATCTAGAGCTCTGATGATGCCAAGATTCAAGATCTAGCCAATGTGATAGATTCCCAAGATAACCCAGAAAGGATTTTCCAGATCTGCAACTTTGGAAAAATCACCTCCCCAGGGTTTGATCCTTGATCTACTGGGAAATACAGATCTGAAAAATATATGGCTGAAATATGATATAAAATCAGATCTATGCTTGAAGGGCTGATCCCTTCTTCAGATATATGAGCTAGAAGCTCTAGATCTAGCTTCTCAATCCTCTAGTGATGATTGCAGCTGCTGCAACACAACTGCCTCTAGAAACTGCGCTGTGAGAGAAAGAGAAACCTTTTTATTGTTGAAAAATGCTGCAATAAACTTCATGCTGATGGTAAAATTGATGGCAATGTGAGGGGATGATCCCTCATAGGATTGCTAGCTGAAATACTAGCAACTTCCTTCCTCCTTTCAAATCTGCAATATGGACAACGTTATTCTTGAGGAGAATATTGCTGCTAGGAGGTCAATAACTTTTGGCCTGATGCCAGATCTTCAATGTGGCTCTAGGAGTGATGATCTATAAGCTCAAGTGATGGGAATACTCTCTCACCTTGTTCTCCAGCTGAAGTACTGAAGACAACTTCCACTTCCCAAACTAATCTTCAGAAATCTACAGATTTCTGAATATGAATGTTCTGCAGAAAGTAGAAAAAGGAAATGGCACTTAAAGCCTGATGTATAATGAAGTAAAATCATCTTCCTAGAGCTACTCTAAGAAAGAGGTGGGATCCCCACCTGAGAAAACCCTGTGCTAAACATCACCTGCAATCTCTGCTAAACAACCCAAGAATGCAGTGGAATGTCACTTGACAATTCCAGATCTAAAAGATCATACATCAAATAATCCAGGATACCTTTCACCTTTTCCTTCATCTCCTTTATAGTGTTTGCGCCTCCCCAAGCCTTGGCCCTAATCTCAACTGCGCAGTTTCATGTGGATAAGATCCTCCAAGTGGGACTGCGCTGTTTGACCAAATCAACCAAACTGTCTATGTGCGATGTACACCTCCCCCATCATGTGTGCTTCATTTGCACATGATCCTCCATCACTTGATCATGAATTATCAGTGATCCTTTGTTTGACATCTTCAAAATCTTAGTTGACTGAATCAACCCTCCATGATCTTTCTCATTAAATGATACATGATCTCCAATATCATTCACATTAGTAGTTGCTCAACTACCTCTTTTTGTAGATCCAAGCTAAATTAATCCACATTCACACACACAAAGTGGATATTTATTCTTATTGAGGATTATGGGTCCCTCCACCCTTTTATTTACTTAATTCATTAAGAAAATCAAGGACTCTAATATTCCAAATATGATGTGAAAATTTGGGAATATTACAGTCCCCCCCACAGCGAAATGTTGCTTGTCCTCAAGCAACTCTAAAAGTATATGAAAGCCATCTATTCCCCTCCAAATGGCATCCACATAAGGAAGGCTTACTCCATTTACTGCAATAGGTTATACATGTTTGGTTCCAAAGTTGTCTTTTAAAAGCATAAAGAATGACCTCCAACTGTTTGGTTAGATGTCCTCCTTCCATTATGAAGTACCAAGTGACAACCATATGATGTCCAACATCATCATCAATACATGAGGGACATAAAATAAAGTAGCTCTCTCCACAAAGGAAAATCTTCATCATACAATACACTCCTTCATCCCATGTTTCATGAATTTGATTGAGCATTATTATGCTCTCATCCTTAGCCCTGTTGGCCTTATTGGATCCAAACTTCATCATTCCAAATTTATGCAAAAGAAGAAGTAATGGAGCTATATGGGTAGAAAAGGATGTCAAACCATATTCTCCTAAGAGTAACCACTGGAGTAAGGCCCTTTGTTGCCATCCTCCATCTTCTCCATGTAAGATGGACAAGCCAAACTCCCCCAAAAGCAACCAAAGCAACAAGAGATCTTGTTGATTTCTCTCCTCCTCATGTGCATCATGAAGCAAAAGCATAATAATGGACATATGGAATGTCACATCATCCCAATATAAAGAAACATCATCAATGCACATCATGAGATGATTATGCCAAATGTTACACAATACAAAACACATAGACAAGGAGATGTCATGTGGTGGCCAAACTCTCTCAAGTGAAACCAAAATGAACATGCCTTCCTTTGCTGCAATTTATCATTGACGCACAAGGCATGATTCAGAAAATGATGAGCTATTGGGTGGTATCCATACTCACCCAAGAGCAGCCAGTGCAACCATGCCTTTTTCTTCATTTCATATGTGTTTTTCAAGGCATGGATCAGAAAAATAGGAGCCTTTGGAGAGTGACAAAAATCTCCCAATGGTATCCAATGTAACCAAGCTTGCCGGCCCATGTAAATCTGCAAGTGATCATGTGACCCCTTGCTCATCACCCTCATCCACTCACCCCAATATGGAAGATGAGTGAGGTGCTGCAGATTCATGGTATCCTCCCTTTATAGAATACCATCTCCCCCATGTTAGGGTCCCGTGATTTGGCTGATTGGCAAGCCAAATGACATTGTAACATCAAACCAATATTTGGAGCCCAAGGACCTAGCCTTCCTGGACTCAGATAGGGCTCTCTCTATTCATGTAAGGGATATCTGTGTGCTTGCTTATTGTGTTCTTGATTTTAGGCTAGTTATGAAATAGGTTTTTTTTGGTTTTGGTTTTGAGGTTGTGAGGGATGAACTGATCAAAGACATAAAATGGGTAAAAAGATGTCAGATCAACTGGGATATGGGGTCGAAAAGGTCAAGAAATCTTTCAGGTGGTGATACAAGGTTGTTGAAGTGCCGATTTGAGCAAGGTAAAATGGATCTTTGGGTAAAATGGAGTGAGATGGACATTAAATTTGTGAAGAACAAAGGATTTAAAACATAACTAGTTTAATAGTTGACATAAACATGGTAGGGCTAACCATTAATAATGAGAAATGTAACTGCAAACTAATCAATGCATAGAAATAAACATTCAAGCCATGTATAGAGATATATGACTCTCTAACTTCAGGGAATGGCTATCAGACTTTGGGGAAATACATTTAAGACAAACAAAAAACTCAAATCACTATGAAGGAATGCCTAAACATAGTATTTCAAGCTATTGGGCACTTTGAAGACAAGATTGCATAGTTTTAGGCAAAGGGCAAGATTAGTACAAGACCTCCTTGGTTCAAAAAATGACAATCTAATCAATCAAAGAGAGGTTTCATAGGTGGAGCTATGACTAGCCATGAGTAAGCAGGGCATACCGTGAATCATACTTAGCATGCATAAAACCATAAATGAAATACCCAAACAATATTCTTCAGTTATCAAAGAGCAATCAAGGATTATCTGATATGACTAAGAAGGAAGAAAACATAGAAGCTATAAAGAAACAAGAAATTTGAGGTGCCTCCAAGGGCATGTCTCAAATCTATTCTCTACTGTCTTATAGCAAGCAAGAACATGGAATTATGAATGAAAACTAAGAAACAAAACAGAGAGAGAGACACTATACCATTCTACCAAGTCATGGAATCCAACAACAGATCTCCTTCATCATCCAAAAAAATCCAAGAAACTATCCAAAAGCATAAGACAAGTGTTTCTTCCAAGCTTGTATAACCATATATTGCTTCTATTTATCAAGTTAAACCTTGTTTACAATGAAATAATTTGGAATATATAGGCCAAAGTGAGGAAAACCTCCTTGTTCAACTAGCAATCTCATTAGCCTATCCAAAATATCTGATTTTGTCCTCGAGGCTTTGCAAAGCCCAAGGCACAAAATATCTCAAAAATGTTAAAAAAGGAAAATGTATTGACTTTTCATAACTAATCATGCACAAAAATAGCTAAACGCACATGAGGAAAAGTCACTTTTGAAAGGTACATTTTTTACAAAAATACTTAAGAAATACATCAGCAAAAAGTCCCCTGACGTGAGGACAGCCTTTGGATGCCTTCCCGATGTCGAAACGAGGCCTGTGATGGCTCGTTGGAAAGCTATGAGTGTCTATTTTTTGAAAATTCTTATTTTTCTCCAAACTAACCACTATAAGTCCTCCAAAAATAGACCTATGTGTAAAAACCCAAAAAATAGGCCTTGCTGATAAACGGGGCAGAGTGTGGAAAAAGTGAGTGTTTTCCGCCATTTTGGGGGAGAAAATCATCTTCAAATGATTTGAAAATCGCTGAGTATATGAACCTAAAATTATGGCATCCAATGATACCATTTTAATCCTTTGAGGATGCCCCAAACTGAAATGGCGATGCCCATGAGTTTTAGCCAAAAACCCAAAAAATGACAAAAAACCAAAATTTGTCGAATTTCACCCAAGTTTGGCGAGCATGACCCTCAAGGGTTTTCAGAAACATGCTGTGAAGCTGAGGCCAAAATTTGGAGTTTTGAGGTGTCTTTCCTCAATTTTGGTGCCAGGCACCTCCTCTTAGCCTCCTTGAGTTTCTCCTGTGCGGCCTTCAATTTCTGCCGGGAAAACTAATTGAGCTTCTTATAATGGCCGGTCATCCTCCGTTGAAGGTCCAAATCTCTATTTGCCTTCTCCAATTTTTTCTCCAAGTGATCATTAACCCTCCCAAGCCATACTTCTCGATTGTTCTTTATCTCTTGTGTGAACAATGTAGTGAGAGGGGTAGATTGGAGAAGGGCAGCTTCTTCTTCCTTTTGCTTCTCAAGAGCTCTTTTGAGCCCCATGGTTCTTGGCCTCTTCCTCCTAGGCTGATATTCATCTTCTTTTTCATCGAACTCACCCATGAGTTCTTCCAATCTCACTTGTGCTTTAGAGGCCTCTTTTTTGTATTTGATGGCCCGTGTCTCATATACCGCCATATGGACACTCATCTGTTTGTTTTGAATTTGCAAAAAGTGATTGAAGTTTCTAGCCCTCTCAAGATCAGTCCTCAAAGCATCAATTTGGTTTTCTCTATTGATCAAGAGATTTTCTAGGATCCGGGCTTCATTGTCGCTATCATCACTTTGGATTTGAGTGATGTCGAATTCCCTTTCCTTTTCATGACTGCTTTCTTCTTTCTCCTTTCCTTTTCTTTGGGTGACTCTTTTAGTCCTCCTCCTCTTGAGAAATTCGACAATGGGCTTCTTGGGCAATTTCTCCTTGCTTCAGAGGGCCCGAGTGACATTTGGAGTTACAACTCTAGGCACCCTTTTCCTTGATGTCCGGGGCTTGGCCACTTTCAGAGAAGAGATCATGGCCCCTTTCCTAGGAGAGGCAGCTAGCACATGCTCCATTGGCTCTTTACCCTTGCTACTTTGCTCATCATTCTTGCCATTGTCTTGGATTTCTTCATGGATGCCTTGACTTTCCTTTTGTATTTCTTTTTGAGGGTTGTCCTCCTCACTGTGTTGCACCTTTTCATCATGTTGCTGTTATTTTTTATGAGGCTGTTGTTCATCATCATGTGGCTGCCTCTGTTCATCATGTTTCACCTGTTCATCATCATGCTGCTCATCATCATGCCCAGGAGTCTTCTGTTCATCATCGTGTTCCTCTTCATCATGCCTTTCTTCCCCTTGCTGTTCTGCCTCACTTTGTTCTTCTTCCCCTTGCTGCCCTTTTTCACTATGATGCTGCTCATCATCATCTTCCTCATCATCCCCTTGCTGCCCTGTTTCATCATGATGCTGCTCATTATCATCTTCTTCCTCTTGCTCATGCTCTTCTTTCTCATCATGCTCTTTTTCTTGTTCAATGGGAAATTTGGGCTTCTTGGAAATAGGCTTGCTTGAAGAAGGCGAAGGATGGTGAGTGGAAGGTGAAGGAGATGTATGAAATGAAGGGATAGTGGAAAAATCCGGATGTGTAATGAAAGTATCCCAAGAGACTTCCTTCTTCTCAAGCTGATGAAGAATGATAACCTTGATGAGGGAGTGATGGAAGAGGCAGGCTGTTTGCTGAGAATGAGGCTTTTTCCGAATAGTGGAGGCCATTTTCTCAATACTTCTATGTAGGAAGAAAGGGAGATTTAACAATTTGGCCCTCATGAAATGCATGAGAAATCGGATATGATAGGCATAGACTCGGGAGAATCTTCCCTCGCAAGTGAAGTATTTAATAATTATCTTCATGAGGGGGGCGTAACTAGTCAATAGATATGAGAAGGGAAAAATGGATGGGAATGAATCTCTATGCTCAAGCTTCAAAAAAGGCTTGTATTGTTCTGAGTCCAAGTGGCTTTGTTTAAACCACTTCTCCCCGACATAAGGGATTTTGGTGGCCTTAGAAATGGACCTTGGAGAGAATTTGAAATCTAGGCCTGCCAGCTGAAAATGCTTCTCTTGAAATCTCAAAGCACAAAGATGTGTCAAAGGGGAATATCTCTTCACCTCTTGCACTCTTTGACAAAAATCTAGACAGCCAACCTCGTGAAAGTTAAACAAGATCGATGGATGAGCATTCACTTCTTCAGTGGAAACAGGCTCAAACCTCCTGTGAAGGCCACTCCTACTGTCTTGCCTGGGAGGCATTTTGTTTTGAATGTTCTTTGCAATACCAAGCTGTCTCAAATGTCCTTTGGAATGTTTCTCAAGCATACACCCTATCCTCTTTTTCAGTCACTTTTTGACCAAGACAAGCTGCTTCAAATGTTTTGTGAAATAGTCTTCCAACGCAAATTTTCCGCTCCTTATAAATCACTGTTTTGTCCTCTTTTATGCCAATCAACAAGTTTTTGTCAAATGAAAAGCAAACAGTCAATTTTATTACTGTGCTTGGGTAAGGTATTTGAAAAGAGGTATCTATGGCTTTTTATTAGAACAAAGATCTCCTTGTGTTTTGACAGAAGCAAGACACCCTTCCCCAAACAAAACTCTTCTTGTTATTCACTGTTTCCTTACAAAGATAAGACAAAACAACCCTCAAATGACTTTGAAAAACCTCTCACACACTCTGCTTTTGGGGATTATAGAGGCTGCACAGATTTGGCTGTCTCACCATTCGAAAGAAGACACCTTTGAAGTGACAAGGCATTCAGATATGACCACTGTTTTCACTTTACAAGAACTGTGTTCACCTTAGGATCACTATCTCACTTTACAAACACTATTTTTACCTTAGGATTACTGTTTCCCTTTACAAACACTATTTTCACCTTAGATTTGCAGACAAAGGTTAATTTCATTTTATCACTGTTAGGACACCTTCAGCAATTTGAAAACCTTTACCACTGTGTTTTTTGTCTTGTCATTTAACATATGGTTCATCACATTGTTTGAAGGCAGTTTTAGGCCTTTTGAAACTAATATAAACACACCTTAGCCTCCTACTGTAAAAATCTTTGTCAATATAGTAACAAATCACCTTGATTTCCTACCAAGAACTCCACTTTTAAATCACTGTTTTAGTCTTGAAAAACATGGCATCAATCACCCTTTTAGAAATTCAAATGCACCAAGGGTCAAATAAAAATACCTTGAGGATGGCTTGTGGCCTTTGCTTGATGAGTTGAGCAGGTTTCAAGACCTTTTGAAGGCGTTTTGGTCATTCAAACAGGCGCGACACATTCAAATGGAAGAGCGCCGCGCAATGAAGAAGGTGTCGGGTTGACCTTTAGGCAGTGTTGACCAACGCTACAGGCGTGCCATGCTACCGTTGTAAGCCTTTTTATTTCTTCATCTGAACGCACTGCATGCTTTTCCAGGCATGCCGCGTAGGCTTTAAGCCTCAAAAACTCCGAAATTTTCTTGAATCTCCTTGTTTCGGTCAGTGAGTAGCCAGGGGGATGTTGCTCGGTCACTTTGAATTTTTCATATGAGAGCTTTGCAACGGTTCTTTATCCTCTTAAAGTCGAAAACCCTTTGAATTTGACTTGTGAGGGTTTGAATGATTTTAAAAAAAAAATGTCTTTGTTATAACGAAAATCAAATGACTTTGAAAACGCCAAAGGGGCCCATATTCAATTAATGTTGGCAACAAAGTGCTGTGAATGCTATTTGGACAGTTTTTGATAGATATGACCCTTCCCAATGTGAAGAAGTCATCCCAAGGCTAAACTAATTTTCATTTTTTGCCTATTAAGGGAGGACACTTCTTTCCTCTGTTCATATCTGCTTTTTAGAGGAAAACCTTGCTAAAAGCCATATAATGACTATAGATGCACCCTTTGAATGACATTTTTCTTTGATTGTGGGTGAAAATTAGTTGCTTTTTCCTGGGTTTTACCATCATCTGTTTATCAAAAGGAGCTCCTTTAAAAAGCCTTCCTATAATCAAATGCAATAGCTAGGTATTTTACCTGTTTTCATAAGGAACAAGCCTTTGTTTGTGACAGTGGCATGCTTCAATTTCTTTGAGTGTTGTTTCTGAATTCAAAACACTTGCCATATCATTTCTTCACATTGATGAACATATGCGTCTATTTGCAAAGCCTCCTTTAGAAGCCAGGCTTAGGTTACCTTCTTGTCCATTTTGATGAGTTTTCTTGAAAAAGATCTTCATGGACAGGAAGAGCAAAACTTCTTTGAATCATCAACATCACTCTTTGGCTTATGTTTAACCTAGCTCTCAACTTATAAACCTTGAATGGACTCCCACTAATTTCAACTCTATTTTTTAAAGGAAAACAATGGCTAGATTTCATGCCTGTTGATCAAGGAGAGGGATCTTTGGAAACTCTTAATGAAATTACATACCTTAGCAGGGTTTGTTCATTTTGGCTCTAGATTTCGTTTGAAGGAGATCTCTGATAGGAGGCAAGTCACACCTCTTTGATTATTACAGTACCACTACTTTCCCTCTGTTTTTAACACTATTTTTCTATCCATAAGCCTTCAATTGATTTCCCACTGCACTCTGTTCCTGGCCCTCTACTTTTTTAGATGAAGGAGGTATTTATCACATTTCCAAACCCTCTCCTTGTAAAATGAAGGAGGTTTTCAACCAATGATCTGACCATCTGCTCATGTATGGAGGAGGTTTTCTCAGTGATTCCATTTCATCTGCTTTCAAACAGTGTTATCTTTCCTTTCAATGCCTATTCATGCTTAAGCAGATAAAAGTGACAAATTGACAATATGATATGAAGGGAATTTCTCTGAGACATATAATCCTGCTGTTTAAAATGCCTTTATGCATCTTTAGACAATCAGAGGCAGCCTGGCCAGTATTTGAAGAGTATTTCTTGTTATTCAGAGTTCACTAACCTTTGACTGTGTTTGCAAGAGCTTATTGAAATAACTCTCTGTCCAGTACTTGCATCCCATGCTCAAAACTACATGAGAAGAAGTTTTCTTCTCACGTTGAGTTTAATACTGTATTCTGGAACACTAGTACACTTCTGCTCTTGAAAGAGACATTGAAACACTGTAAATCCACCTAATATCAGTTTGACCTAGGGCATATGCACTGCTGAGTCATCAAGGTTTGTTAGTGGCACGACTTAAGAGTGTAATCAATCTTTATTTTCAGAATAGGAAGGTTATCTAGGACTGGTTAATATTAGATAGAGGTTATTTTTTCTTTAGGATAGTTTTCCAAGGGAGAAATGCCTAAAGCGCCACTATCTAACTTAGGGGAGACTTTTTGGATAGATTTGGAGTATTCTCTTTGGAGCTGATGGACAAGTTTGTATGACTGAGGCTGGATAGGGCTTGAAAATTAGGTTTTATCTCATCACGGGCTGATTGAAAAGGTTAGGAGGGAAAAAATGTTTATGGGTGTTTTCCAGCTGGAAAATTTGACAAATTTGAGATTAGCTGCTAGAAAACTTGGTTTTTAAAAACTAGTCATCATCAACATGTGAAAAATACTGATGACTACTAGTGGCTCCATTTGGGGAGGGCAACTCCTTTTCAGGAGGTGTCCAGAATTTCAGATCTTGGTTCTTTGAAGACCAGTGCCTTTATCCATTGGTGCAAATATCTTTCTTCCTTGATGTTATTTCTGAAAATTGACAACATGATTAGCATCAATGATATTTCTACCTACCCCACTAGATTTCCTAACATTTTTTCTTCTTTTGGGTGCATTTGGACTAGCAACCCTTTGACATAGTATTTTTGAAAAATGACACTATCTAGTTCTACACTTATATCTGCTGGGAGTTCAGATTAAGCTGATGAACTCCTTCGTTTCTCTACCTATACTGGATCAACTGTCAAGGTTAAGCTGTTTGACAGGATTTTATTCTCTAATCTAAAACATGAAATTGAAAAATGACCAAATAAGGATTAGACAGTCTGATTTGTCATGTACTTGTGGCATGAAAGACAATCTGCACACAAATATTATTTTGCATAAAATGAAATCTAGAAAATCAAGGCTAGGATACATAGTTTTTTTTTCATCCCTGCTTTCCTCTTTGGTTCTATTTTGAGCATGTGGAACCAGTATCTTTTCCTAATCTAGTCTCATTGATAAGTCAAGCTTACACAATGTTGACTATATTTTCCTCTCACTAACTTATCAGCAAATAAATTTAAAACATGTTAAGTTATGATTAGGCTAAATAACTGAACAAGACATTTGAGCACTGGTAGCGGCATTTAGGCTTGCGCGCTTTCAGAATGACTATTTTTTGAACATGAGGCTTCCTTTCTATTTTTCAATTGCCCTCTTTTTCTACTTTTCTATTGTTTTTGAATTCTCTATTTTTGACTTATTTTTCAAACAATGGTATATACAATGATTGAAAAAGTTTTAACTCAGAAATCTTGGAAATGGTGAAACTTAAGCATCTTATCTTCATAAGGATCTCCTACCACCCTTGGTCCACCCAGCTCTTGAAAAGTAAAGTTCGGAAAATTTTCTCTTTCAAGCATAACATAAGGATTCATGCATGAATCTCTAAACCACCCTGTATCTTCTCGCTGTACCTCTTTATACTTCTGATTCCCACTTCTTCTTTTGTTGTACATATTTTTCAAATAATGCAAATATTCTTTGTCATTTTTGAACTATATGATGACATCATCAAGGTATGTCAGAATGCAGAAATTCAGAACCGGAAACATGGCTTTTAGGAGCATGTTTTTGATATCCGGTGGTTTTGCAATTCTGGTTTTGAAAATGGAACTACTTCCAGCATACTTGAAAAATTCTTGGAGCTGTCTGCTTTGCAAAGGAATTATTTGGCTATATCCTAAAACATTATTTTGCAAATAAACATGATTAAAAGCATTTATCATAGGTATATCATGGTATTGGGTAGGAAGGATATAGTTGCTGTCACGAGGGTGTGTATTAGTATTTCTAAAATCAAAACAAATCTATGACCAGCTGTTTTTCCTTTGACTACTACTGTTTGGTCCAGATTTTTGTGTTTTCTTTTGTCGAAGTTGTTTGCTGGAGTGATGGTGGTGGCATAGTGTTTCTCACTATTTTCCCTACATGAAGTAGTGTTTTTAACAAGATTGCAAATTCTGGCAGTTCTAAGTCTTTGGTGGAGTGGCAGAATGATAGCTAGTTCAAACAACTCAGGTATATTTGGACTGCAGTCATCATATCCTTTCATAAGAAGTTTTTTAGACATGTTTCTTGGGTTTGGAGCTGTTATGGCTATAGTCAAGGTTTCATTTGAAGGGGTAGAGTTATGTGATGGCCAATCCTTAAGGTATGGTAATAACATTAAGCTTCCCGGCCCCTGAGTTCCAAAGAGGTTTGTGATATGTAAGTCTTCTAATGCCTTTGTTCTGAAAATTTTTCCTGATGTTACTGCTGATGTTGGCATAAGGTTTGAGAAATTTTCTTGATGGTACATAATGGTTCGTGCTTCTTGCTCTATCCCTGTTTCAAAAGTAACAAACTCTCTTTCCTCAAGACACAACTGCTCATGGTCATTATAATTCTGAGCGTCTAGTTCATCATAGAGAACTTGGGGAAGCTGATGAGGTGGGTCTAAGTTTGTTTCAAATCCTTCTGAATGTTCTTCAATGTCCTCATCAGTGTGTAAAATGAAAGAGTTCAGATCAGAATTCAAGGAGTACATCGAGATGTTATCTGGCTTTTCTTGGTTGCTGATCATATATTTCATGTGTGACTCCCGATAGAGTATTCTAGTTTGGTCAAACATAGGAATAGTGGCGTAGGACATATCAAGTTGAATATTTCCCTGAAGTTTGGCTCCCTAAGATCTGGATAAATCATTCCATACTTGGGAGGGATGTATGCTACCACTATGTCCATGATCACGTGTTTTGCAGGTACTTGGGCCAAACTGAAACAAAGATCTTTGATTAAACCTAGACATTTGACTCTACTTGAATAAAAGGAATATAAGTCTTTATAGGGTCTTGTTATTTCTAGGCCTAGTCTTTCCATCACCACCTTCGGCATAAGATTATGCGAGGCCCCGGAATCTAGCATGGCATTGTGTAAGATTTGTTCATGGATATTCAGACTGATGTAAAAGGGAAGAGTGGTTCCTTCTTGGAATTTCCCTTCTATTTTTGGACCAAACACACTTTAGGAGTGTCATCAGCTAGATTTAAGGTGTTTGCATCATTTCCTATATTCAGGACCTTTAGCACTTGGGATTTGTAAGAGTTTTGGGCGATAAGCTCGGTGAGGTGCATGGTGATCTTTATTTTGGTGATTTCACCCTCAAAACTGAAGGGTGTTTGTAGTTTAGACAGGTTTGCTTTAGTTTTTTTAGCCATGACTTTCTCTATGTTCTGAGTTTGCTGACTTTGTCTCAGGATTTTGTTTGACACAACCATCTCGGGAATATTTGTGGATGTACTAGGAGCATCTGAGCCAAGACTTTTTTGAATAGCTTTATCTTTGTTTTGGTCAGTTTTCTTGACCATGATTTTGTTGCTATCCACTACAATTTTAAGGATGGTATCAGGGGTTTTAGCAGTGTCCGAGCTACCTTTCTTGGAGTTGTCTTGGTTTTTTCTGCTTCTAAGGTCATACTTCCTATGAGCTTCTATTATGGCATTCTGAAAATATATGGCAGGATCTTCGGGATCTTCATAGTTGGTTTCATCTTGATTCAGAGAGAAGAATGCTTGTTCTTCTTCCGTGAGGTAAACCTCACTCATTATCAGAACCTATAAGGTTCAAATGATTTCCATTAATGGGTTTTGTATCCCTTTCATCTTCTTCCACATAATTTTCATTAAAGGGTGGCCTAATTTGTTGGTCATTTTCCCTTGGTTTGTTTTGAGGCTGTTCCCTCTTAAAATTTTGGTTCCGGTTTTTGTTTGGAGGGTTTGGCTGGTTGTCCCTTAGAGGGGTTTTTTCACTTATATTTTCCCACATTTTGGCCATGGACCTAACCAAGTAATATATTATAGGATCTAAAGGAGGAGATGAAGTGGAGACCTCATCCCGGTATGTGACTTTCCTTTCTGATATGGTCCTAGCTCTCTTTTTTGCTAAGTTGGCTTCTGCACTAATGGCCACTTTTTTCATTTCTTCTAAGGTAGGGTGTCTTTGTCTCTCAGTTGATAAGTCATGTCTGGGTCAAAGCCTTCGGGGAAATTTGCTAAGGCTGAGCCAAGTGGAGGTTTGAAGTGAGGCGGGAGGGCGTTATAAACACTATTGAACCTAGTGCAGTATCCCTGGACACTTTCCCCATTTTCTCGTTTTAGATTGCTATATTCTGACAGGATTTGAATGGGGTTCTTTCTGATTTCCCACTTATTTATGAAGGTTTGGTAAAGTTCTGGCAGGTTGTGTATGCTGTTTGGAGTTAAGATCTTGAACCATTTTTTGGGTTCTCTGCCCAAGCTCTGAGCGAACATCCTCATTTTGATGGTCTCATCTTTTATTTCCATGTATTCAAAGGCATCGCTAATTCTATCTACATGTTGTTGAGCTGTGGTAGTCTCAACTCTGGTAAAGTGCGGGATTTTGGATTGATAGTCATTTTGTAAGGGAGCCAAAGGGTGTGGCAACACCAAGGGTGCATACCAGGCTGCCATGGCGGGAGCTAATGGATGATGTACAAAATGAGGGCTTGTAGGATGAGCTTAGGTGGTTTGAATAGTAGTGGTTTGGATGGGTGTGGAAGATGTACTTGGGCTTGTGATCTAATTTTGAGCAGATCTGGGGTGGTAGGAGCCAAAGTGATGGAGAAGCTGAAAGTATAGAGGTGTAGTAGGCGAGGCTTCTCTACTAGGACTCTGTGGTAGATTCAGGGGCTCAAGATCGTCAAAGTTTACCTTACTTTGTGACTTACTTCTAAAAAGGGTTTTTGCTGATTTTAAGTCAAAGGGGGAATCCTGCAAGGCTGTGAGGTGTTCAGGTACTGATATTTATTTACGGATGGACCTATCGGTAGCTAAATTTCCAGTTTCGGAAGCTTTCCAGAGAATATTCTTTGGGTCATCTAGTATGATAGGGGGATTTGGGTCTGGATGAGATCTGGTGTTGATTCTTCATGAAGCTAGATTTCAGATCTAGAGTTTAGAGAGGATGGTATTTGTGATTGTTTCGGATGGATGTCCTCTCAAGGGGTTTAATAATGTGAAGGATGGTCAAAACAAAAATGAGGACTAGTGGAGTCGCCAGGTGGATTTTTGTGAGAACTATGGTCCACCACCAACACTATCAAAGATGCTTCCGGGAAAAAATTTTCTAGCAAACTTTGAGATGAAGACTTGCAAGGAAGAGTGATTCACTTGGTTTCAACAGTCTACTAGGTTGTTTGGACAAGCTAATGGTTCTATTTGGAAGATTATTTCTGTTTATCTCCTACGTTTAGGTGAAGTCTTATGAATCACTAAGTTATACTTAGTTTGTCACTGATTACAAAGTTTGCACCATAAGTTTTAAGTTTTGGAAAGGATGAATCAACAGAAAGGTATGGTTTATGAATTTTTTGGTTTTTGATGGAGTTTTTAGGCCTACTGGAGGCTAGTGGAGTCGCCAGGTGGAACTTAGTTGTTTTTTGTAAAGATGTAGCTATGGTCCACCACCAATAACTAGGGAAAAGCCAATCTGGGAATGTTTTTGGTGTTTTCTGAGTTTTTGTGTAGCCTATGAGGTTTGGAAGAGTTTCCTATAACTGAATCATCATTTTTCTAAGATGGTGAAAAAGCTAGCTTCTACTCTTCAAACAACACTTAAGTTTTCTAAGTTTGATTGAGACTTCGAGAGTTACTAAGGAGTACTTAGATTGTCACTAACTCGGAAGGTCCCACCGTGATCGCCACTATGTTAGTGAGCGATGGGATAAGTCAATCAGATATTATTCTTAAGGCTGCTAGAATGTTTAGGGAATCTAAGTTTGTTTATCACTCAGAGTCCCACCGTGATCACCATTATGTTAGTGTGGCAATGATGTGGCTGAATTGTAGGTATTCTTGAAGATAAGGGACTTTTGGAGTTCTAAGGTGTCCTTAGATTATCACTAACTCATATTCCCATCGTGATTGCCATTATGTTAGTGTCCCCTAATTTGACTGATTGGCAAGCCAAATGACAGTGTAACATCAAACCAGTCTTTGGAGCCCAAGGACCTAGCTTTCCTGGACTCAAAGAGGGCTCTCTCTATTTGTGTAAGGGATATCTGTGTGTTTGCTTCTTGTGCTCTCGATTTTAGGATAGCTATGAAGTAGGTTTTTGGTTTTGGTTTTTAGTTGTGAGGGATGAACTGATAAAATACTAAGATAGGTAAAAATATGTCGGATCAACTGGGCTATGGGGTCGAAAAGGTCAAGAAAGCTTTCAGACGATGATACAAGGTTTTTGAAGGGCCGATTTGATTTGAGGTAAAATGGAGTGAGATGGACACTAGATTTGTGAATAACAAAGGATTTCAAGCATAAATAGTTTAATATCTTACATAAACATGGTAGGGCTAACCATTAATCATGAAAAATGTAACTATAAATTGATCAATGCATAGAAATAAACATTCAAGCCATGCATGGAGATATATGGCTCTCTAACTTTAGGAATTGGATATCAAACTTTGGGGAAATACATTTAAGAAAAGAAAACAACTCAAATCACTATGAAGGAACACCTAAACATAGTATTTCAAGCTATTGGGCACTTTGAAAACAATATTTCATAGTTTTAGGCAAAGGGCAAGATCAGTACAAGACCTCCTTGGTTCAACAAATGACAATATAATCAATCAAACAGAGGTTTCATAGGTGGAGCTATGGCTAGCCATGAGTAAGTAGGGCATACCGTTAATCATAATTAGCATGCATAAAACCATAAATGAAACAAGAAAACAATATTCTTCAGTTATCAAAGAGAAATCAAGGATTCTTTAATATGACTAAGAATGAAGAAAACATAGAAGCTATAAAGAAACAAGAAATTTGAGGTGCCTCCAAGGGCATGTCTCAAATCTATTCTCTACGGTCTTATAGCAATAAATAACATGGAATTATGAATGAAAAGTAAGAAACAAAATAGAGAGAGAGACACTATACCATTCTACCAAGTCATGGAATCCAACAACAATCCTCTTTCATCATCCAAAGGCACTCAAGAAACTCTCCAAATGCATGAGACAAGTATTTCTTGCAAAGCTTGTATAACCATATATTTCTTCTATTCATCAGGTTCAGCCTTATTTACAATGAAATCCTTTGTAATATATAGGCCAAATTGAGGAAAACCTCTTAGTTAAACTTGCAATCTCATTGGCCTATCCAAAATATTTGATTTTGTCCTTCAGGATTTGCAAAGCCCAAGGCACAAAATATCTAATAAAATATCTCAAAAATGATAAAAACGGAAATATATTGAATTTTCATAACTAAACATGTGCAAAAATAGCTAAACTCATATGAGGAAAAGTCACTTTTGAAAGGTTCATTTTTTACAAAAATACTCAAGAAATATATCAGCAGAAAGTCCCGTGACTTGCCAGCAACTTTTAGAGGCATTCCCGATGTTGAAATGAGGCTCGTGATGACTCGTTGGAAATATCTGAGTGTCTACTTTCCGAAAATACTTATTTTTCTTCAAAGAAACCATTGGAAGTTATCCAAAAACTGACTTGTGTGTAAAAACCCAAAAAATAGGCCTTGCAGATAAATAGGGCAGAGTGTAGAAAAAGCGAGTGTTTTTCACCATTTTGGGGGAGAAAATGATCTTAAATTGATTTGAAAATCACTGAGTATATGCCCCTAAAAATATGGCATCCAATGATACCGTTTTCATCCTTTGAGGATGCCTCAAACTGAAATTGCGATGCCCATGAGTTTTAGCCAAAAACCCAAAAATGACAAAAAACCAAAATTTGTCGAATTTCGTCCAATTTTGGCAAGCATGACCCTTAAGGGTTTTCAGAAACATGTTGTGAAGCTGAGGCCAAAATTTGGAGCTTTGAGGTGTCTTTCCTCAATTTTGGTGCCGGGTGCTTCCTTTTAGTCTCCTTGAGTTTTTCCTGAGTGGCCTTCAATTTCCGCTGGGAAAACTGATTGAGTTTCTTATAATGCCCGATCATCCTCCCTTGAAGGTCCAAGTCTCTATTTTCCTTCTCAAGCTTCTTCTCCAAGTGACCATTAACCCTCTCAAGCCATGCTTCTCGATTTTTCTCTATCTCCTATGCGAACAATGTAGTGAGAGGGGTAGATTGGAGAAGGGTAGCTTCTTCTTCCTTTTGTTTCTCAAGGGATTTTTTGAGCCCCATGATTCTTGACCTCTTTCTCCTGGGCTGATATTCATCTTCACTCTCATCAAAATCACCCATGAGTTCTTCCAATCTCACTTGTGTTTTGGAGGCCTTTTTTATTTATTTGATGGCCTGTGTCTCATATACCGCCATATGGACACTCATTTGTTTGTTTTGGATTTGCAAAAAGTGATTGAAGTTTCCAGCCCTCTCAAGATCAATCCTCAAAGCATAAATTTGGTTTTCTCTATTTATTAAGAGAGCTTCAAGGATTTGTGCTTCATTGTCGCTATCATCACTTTGAATTTGAATTATGTCAAAGTCCCTCTCCTTTTCATGAATGCTTTCTTCTTTCTCCTTTCCTTTGCTTTGGGTGGCTCTTTTAGTCTTCCTCCTCTTGGGCAATTTGACAATGGGCTTCTTGGGAAATTTTCCCTTGCTTTGGAGGGACCTAGTAACATTTGGAGTTACAACTTTAGGCACCATTTTCCTTGATGTCCAGGGCTTGGCCACTTTTGGAGAAGAGAGCATGGCCCCTTGCCTAGGAGAGGCAGCTAGCACATGCTCTATTGGCTCTTTTCCCTTGTCACTTTGCTCATCATTCTTGCCACTGTCTTGGATTTCTTCATGGATACCTTGACTGTCCTTTTGCATTTATTTTTGAGGGATTTCCTCCTCACTGTGTTGCATCTCTTCACCATGTTGCTGTTATTTTTCATGAGGTTGTTGTTCATCATCATCTTGCTACATTTCCTCACTGTACTGCACCTATTCATCATGTTTCCCTTCTTCTTCATGAGACTACTCACCCTCACTGTTCTACATCTATTCATCACCATGCTTTTTCTCTTCATGAGGCTGCTCATCATCATCATGCTGCCCTTCTTCATGCCCTTCTTTCCCTTGCTGCTCTGCCTCACTTTGTTCTTCTTCCCCTTGCTGCCATGTTTCATCATGATGTTGCTCATCATCACCTTCCTCTTCTTGCTCATGCTCTTCTTCCTCATCATGCTCTTTTTCTTGTTCAATGTGAAATTTGAGCTTCTTGGGAATGGGCTTGCTTGAATAAGCCGAAGGTTGGTGAGTGGGAGGTGAAGGAGATGCATGAAATGAAGGGACAGTGGCAAAATCCAGATGTGTAATGAAAGTATCCGAAGAGATTTCTTTCTTCTCAAGCTGATGAAGAATGATAACCTTGATGAGGGAGTGATGGAAGAGGCAGGCTGACTGCTGAGAAGGAGGTTTTTTCTGAATAGTGGAGGCCATTTTCTCAATACTTCTATGTAGGAAGAAAGGGAGATTTAAAAATTTGGCTCTTGTAAAATGCATGAGCAATCGAACATGATAGGCATAGACTCGAGAGAATCTTCCCTCGCAAGTGAAGTATTTCATGATTATCTTCATGAGGGGGTTGTAACTAGTCAATAGATATGAGAAGGGGAAAATGGATGGACATGAATTTCTATGATCAAGCTTTAAAAAAAGCTTGTATTGTTTTGAGTCCAGGTGGCTTTGTTTAAACCAATTCTCTCTGACATAAGGGATTTTGGTGGCCTTTCAAATGGACCTTGGAGAGAACTTGAAATCCAAACTTTCGAGCTAAAAGTGCTTCTCTTGAAATCTCAAAGCACAAAGATGTGTCAAAGGGGAATAGCTCTTCACCTCTTGCACCCTTTGAGAAAAATCTAGACACCCATCCTCATGAAAGTTAAACAGGATTGATGGATGAGCATTTACCTCTTTAGTGGAAACAAGCTCAAACCTCCTGTGAAGGCCACTCCTACTATCTTGCCTGGGAGGCATTTTGTTTTGAATTTTATTTGCAAAACCAAGCTGTCTCAAATGACCCTTGAAATTTTTTTCTCAAGCACACCTCTGTCCTCCTTGTTAGCCACTTTTTTTCCTCTTTGATGTTAATCAACAAATATTTATCAAAATAAAAAGCACACAATCAATTTATTACTGTGTTTGGGAAAGGTCACAAGGATCCTTTGTGTTTTGATAGAAACAAAAAAACCTTGTCTTTAGACAGAAACAAAATCACCTTTTCCCCAAACAAGACTCCTCTGCTACTCACTGTTTATTTACCAGGTAAGACAAAAAAAATTCAACTGACTTTGAAAAACCTCTCACACACTCTGCTTTTGAGGCTTATCGAGGCTGCACAGATTTGGTTGTCTCATCACGGAGAGGACCTTTTTCAAAATGGCAAGGCATTCAACTTATGATTACTGTTTTCACCTTACAAAAATTTTTTTCAAGTAATATTTGCGGAAAGAGGTTAATTATGTTTTATCACTGTTAGGACACTTTACAGCAACTTGAAAACCTTCTACCATTGTGTTTTTTTCCTTGCAATTAGTGTTATGGTTTATCACTGTTCTTGAAGGCAGTTTTTAGGCCTTTTGAAACTAATATAAACACATCCTAGCCTTCTACTGTAACAGTATTTGGCAACATAGTAAAAAACCACCTTGCTTTTCTACCAAGAACTTCACTTTTCAATCACTATTTTATTCTTCAAAAACATGGCATCAATCACCCCTTTATAATTCTAAATTTACCATGAGGGGATGAAAAATACCTCAAAGATCCTTCAAAATCCTTGATTGATTGACTGGGGAGCTTTTAGGGCTTCTTTGAAGGTTTTAGGAGGCACGACATGTTTTTTGGAAAGAACACCGCGCAAAAAAAGGCAGTCGGGTCGGCCTTCAAGCAGTGGTGACCGGCGCTCATAGGTGCGCTGCGCTACCATTGTAAGCCTTTGTATTTCTTCGTCTAAACATGTTGTGCACTTTTCCAGGCGCGCCACGCAGGCTTTAAGCCTTGAAAAACTTTGCAAATTTCTTGAAATTTTGTTTCGGTCGAGTGAGCAGCTATGAGAGCGACTGTGAACACTTGTTTATGTTTTTGAAACTTGAAAATGGGCTTTGCAATGGTCTATAACTCCCTTTAAAGTCGACAAACCTTTTGAACTTGCTTTGTGAGGGTTTGAACGCCTCTTTTGAAAAATGCCTTTGTTATAACGAAACTCAAATGACTTTTAAAATGCCAAAGGGGCCCATATCCAATTAATGTTGATAATAAAGTGCTATGGGGGCTGCTTGAAAGTTTTCATAGATATGACTTTCCCCTAAGTGAAAGAAAATCATCTCAAGGCTAAACTATTTTTCACTGCTTGCCTATTAAGGGAGGAAACTTTTTTCCTTTGTTCATATCTATTTTTAAGAGGAAAACCCAGCTCAAAACCATATACTGACTGTAGATGCACCCCTCGAATGAAATTTATTTTTGACTGTGGGAACCTTAGTTGCATTCACCTGTTTTCATAAGGAACAAGCCTTTGTTTGTGACAGTGGCATGCTTCATTTTCTTTGAGTGTTGTTTCTGAATTCAAAACACTTTCCATATCCTTTCTTCACATTTATGAACCTATGTGTCTATTTGCAAAGCCTCCCTCAGAAGCCAGGCTTTGGTTACCTTCTTGTCCATTTTGATGAGTTTTTGAAAAATATCTTCATGAATAAGAAGAGAAAACCTTCTTTGAATATCAACATCACTCTTTGGCCTATTTTTAACCCAGCTCTCAACTTATAAACCTTGAATGTATTTCCACTAATTTCAACTCTATTTTTTTAAAGGAAAATAATGGCTAGATTTCATGCCTGTTGATCAAGGAGAAAATCTCTGGAAACTCTTGATTAAATCACATACCTCAACAGGATTTGTTCATTTTGGCTTAAGATTTCCTTTGAAGGAAATCTTTGATAGAAGGAAAATCAAACCTCTTGGATTATCATAGTACCACTGCTTTCCCTCTATTTTTAACACCATTTTTCTATCCATGAGCCTTCAGTTGATTTCCGACTGCACTTAAAACCCTGCCTCTGTTCCTAGCCCTCTGCTTATTAGATGAAGGACGCCTTTATCACATTTCCAAACCCTCTGCTTGTAAAATGAAGGAGGTTTTCAACCAATGATCTGACCATCTACTCATGTATGGAGGAGGTTTTCTCAGTATTTCAACCCTCTGCTCATGTATGGAGGAGGTGTTCTTAGTGATGCCATTTCATCTTTATGCATCTTTGGACAATCAGAGGTAGCCTGGCCAGTATCTGTAGAGTATTTCTTGTTATTCATAAGTCACTAAACTTTGATTGTGTTTGCAGGAGCTTATTGAAATAAATCTCTATCTTGTAGCTGCATCCCAGGCTCAAAACTACATGAGAAGCAGTTGTCTTCTCATGTTGAGTTTAATAATTTCTTCTGGAACACTGGTACACTTCTGCTCTTGAAAGAGAGATTGAAACAATGTAAGTCTACCTAACATTAATTTAACATGTGGCATATGTATTGCTGAGACATCAAGGCTTGTTGGTGGCGTGACCTAAGGGTATAATCAAGCTTTATTTGCAGAAATAGGAAGGTCATCTAGGACTGGTTGATATTAGATAGAGGTTTTTTGGCTTTAGGATAATTTTCCAAGGGAAGATCGCCTAAAGCACCACTACCTAACTTAAGAGAGAATTTTTGGACAGATTTGGATTATTCTCTTTGGAGCTGATGGACAAGCTTGTATGGCTGAGGCTAGATAGGGCTTGAAAATGAGGTTTTATCTCATCATGGGCTGATTGAAAAGGTTAGGAGGGAAAAAATGTTTATGGGTGTTTTCTAGCTGACAAATTTGACATATTGGAGATCAGCTGCTAGAAAATTTGGCTTTAACAACTAGTCATCATCAATAGGTGAAAAACACTGATGACTAACATAGTATTCTATTTATTTTTCTTGCCTAATTAATTCTCCTTGTTGATTATGTTCCTTCGATCTATTGAGGCTTTCAACCCTTACCTTAGGGAAGTTTTTCCCGCCAACACTCCTTTCTTGCATAATCTTACACTGGATTTGATCAAAATTCAATCTAGTGATATCTAATGTATATTATTCTTCCTAATATGGTATGCATATCTTTTTGAGTGGAATATGCCCACCAGTAATTGGGGTTGAAGGGATATAAATCAGTCTGCATCCTAGACCCTTGATCTAGTTGATCATCTATTATGTTGCCTTGTTGCTCATTGAGGCAATCCGATTTAGCTTTCTTAGAATGTTCTTCATGATGTCTATTGATTTCCTCCTCTTCTTGCCTTTTCTTATCCTCTTAGTCTTTTTTTTTGTACTTCTTCAATAATTTTTTTCTTTCTCCTCCTCTTCCCTCTTTCTCTTTATTTCCTCCTCTTGTTTCTTCCTTGTTTCTTCTTCCTCTTGCCTTTTCTTATGTTCGTCTTCTTGTGCTTTCCACTCTTCTTCCTATTTTTTAATTTGTTCTTCTTCTTTATGCTTCTTCCTTATATCCTCCTCTTGTTGTTTTTGTTGAAGTTCCTCACCCTATTTATATCCCTCCTCTTTTGATTGTTTACATTGCTCCTCTTCCCTTTTCCTCCTTATTTCTTGATTTTTCTTGGCTATTGTTGCATTTATTTCTTCCATGGTTTCTTCTTATTAATCCTCTTCTTTCTCATCCATTGTGTCTTCTTGATTAATACTTTTGTGTTTTTTTCTCTTTACATCTATCGTTTTCTTCTCTTTCTTCCTTTTAAGTAGGGTGACTCTAGACACCAAGCTTATACTTTCTTGGGAGTTGTTTTTTTGTTCATATTATTTTTCTTGTTGTTCACTCAGTCCTATTTCTCTTGTGGAATTGTAACAGTTTCTAACCTTATCTTAATGATTATTCTTCGTATGGATGTAGGACTAGTTTAAACCTATTTTCAAGTCATAAAGTGGGATAAATGAATTAACACTTATTTTTTCAATCCGGGTAGGTAAAATTGGAGGAGAAATAGAATATGTGTGAACTAGTTCTTAACAATTTCCTACGAAAAAATATGCATAAAGCATGCACAGGTAGATCCCATAGTTGATTCAACTTACACTGATTTTCAGTTTCTTAAATTCAATTTTGATTTTTTTTCATTAAGTTTAAAGATTCACCAAGATGCATCACACTTCCTCAACAAATAATTTATCTGAATTAATCATTGGTAAAAAAAAACTAAGACTATATTGAGAATGAATTTAGATAGAATCAGTGTTCTATATTGTGTAGGAAGAATTCCATTCAAAGAAAATAATAAATATCTTATGCAAACTAAATAAATCTCCTAATTATTATTTTTAAGCATGATAAAAATTTAATTATACTATTGGTTTGAAGTATTAGTACTTTAGCTAGAAACTAAAGAAATATACCTCATAAAATTATTTCAAGAAAACAAAGTATTCATTTACAGGAATTTTGTAGAGTCTTGTATGATTACAAGATCACTACAGGAAGTTATGACACATGATTACAAGAATTCTTGTGTGAATACATGATCACTACAGAAAATTCTAGTACATAATTACGGGAATTCTTGTGTAATTATAGGATCACTACTACAGAAAATTTTAACACGTAGTTATAGAAATTGCAAGAAAAAAATAACATACCCATTTCTTATATACATCATAGGATTATGAACAAAAATCAATCGATCCATTTAAAAACTTAAGAAATCGTATAATAAAACATAAGTAGCATGTATCAAGTACCCTCCTAGATTGTGTTACTATTAAACCTATGAAAGACTACTGCAAAATTATATAATCACTGCATAAATTCTTCTTATATTACGAAAAATAGAGGTTCTATAAAAAATATTATGTATGTCCTAAAAGTCTCTTTACATCTAACACATATTTGTATAATCTATATAATTTTATACAAAATATTACTTCTTAAACGAGCTACCCAAAATCATGGTCAATTTAGCATTTTCATACTAACAATAGACTAATACAACATAAACGTAATTTCCCTCAATTCCATAATGTGTATTCTACTTCTTTAATTATGGTCATGGGTCCTTAGCTTATTTGGATAATATTATGGAATCTCCCATGATATTAGGCATAGAACGTTGATTTGGTACACCTTACCTTTGATTTATAGAATGAATAGATATGGATCAGCCTCCAAGTTTCAATATTTCTTGCTGATGTGGAGCATTGTGGTGTTTAAATCTTTGTGTTGACAAGTTTGGTCCTTTCAAATTTATTAGTAACAAGAATAACATTGTATAAACATTTAAAAATCGAAAGTAAAATAACAATTCTACAAGTGATTTAACCTTTAAATTCATCTTTTAAACGCCATTTTTTAACAAAACTGGTAAAATGATATGAAATGGAGGTTCAAACGAAGGAGATAATGTCAAAAATTGGGTGGTCACAGATATTAAGTTATAATCCCAACACATGCCTTCTTGAAATGTGCTTTTACAATTCCATTTGGGTCATTGTTGTAGCGGCTCAAGTCCAAAAAGTAGAAACATTTCATTTCCTCAACCTTTGATTCAATTTTCTTGAAGTTATCAAGAGTATATGCCCCAATGGTCACCGGGAAAGTAGTTAATGGATTTTTATTTCCTTTGGCTAATGCTTTGGATAATCTTGTAGTTAACTGATAGTAGAATTCTTGTAAGGGTATTATGTTTGTTGCTAATGTAGGAAGAGCGTGTGGAGGCTTATAGGATCTAGATACACTGATTAAGGTGGCCTCCAATGGGAAACCAATTTTCCACCTTAAATGAGAATTTATTTAGCCCTCTTAGACTTTCAAGGAGAATATTCTCCAAAAATAATTTAATACATAGGATCAATGAATGATTTAGAAGTAATATCATGCATACTTTTGTGACCTGGATCCCCAACTATCTCATAATAAATGTGCACAGGCTCAGGTATATCTGGGGTCCACTTTATACTCCATCCTTCAAACTAACAACTTTAACATATTGCATACATGAGGTATGATGCCATGTAAAACTATGATGGCCGGCCTTTCTCAAGATTCCTTGCTGCTTGGATATTTTTCTTCAAGGTTGATGCAAAAATACTTCCCTAGTTAAAGATAGTCTCTGCAGTAGCTACTGTATACATTATGGGGACCCATTATCTAAAAAAAGTATCAATATATTCCCTTCCATAAAACCTACTCATCATAGCTGCCATGACGTGATATAATTTTCTGAGGACCTATGTTCTATAAACCTGGTATTCCTTGACCCTGAACTTGGATGGTTCCTACAACCATGATTTCATAATGTCTTTGGTTGACTCCTTGAAATATGATAGCCACCTAGTGCTGAAAGAATCCTCTCATTTAGGTAGCTTATAATGAGAGATGATATCAGTGGCATTGAAATAAGTGAAGGCTTAACATGTACGCTTCCTAATAACCCAATGGTATTCATCAATGTGTTGTAATACCTATTTTATAGTTCTGCACATGGTAACACTAGTGGGTGTGTAGCTACTTTGTGTATCCAAGACCTATTGACTTTGATATACACCCTGAAATCTTCCTGGTCTTTATGCATGTCTTTGTTTGAGAATTTTAAATAATATCCCACCATGTGAGTTTGGTGTTCTTGTTGATATTACAAGTTTTATATCTATAGATTGGTGGTAGAGGTAGACTCTCTACAATCCCTTGGATGTTTCTCTTTGCACTTTTATGGGAACCTTGACTACTAGTTGTGCCATATCTATATAGAATGATGATATAGAGAAGTGGTATAGATCGTTTCCACATGTAATTTCAAACAGATTATCCCAAGATAAATACAATGGAATGAACAATAATGATAAGAGAAAACTGGGTCTCGGACGTGTAAAAGGGTAATATTAGAAACTAGGTCATAGATGTGACAAGTCACAGAGTCGCACCATTTAGAAGGTTGAAAAATTGAATGACCATGTGTTGGATAGATAAGTCATTCTTGCTGACAAGACATACCTCCCAAGTGTCCTATGGATAGCTAGCAACAAACAGACAAACAAAAACTATTTTCTCTAGATAATATTCGATTCAGAATTATCTACAACAGGGGTTTTGAAGACCTACCTATAGTCCAACATTATTCGTAATGATCTTCTTTCCAGTTGCTTAAAAGAGTCATCTTCAAAGATCTGCAATCAAAAACATGGAAAAAATCAATAGCACCTACATAGTATAAACTAATTCACGAATCATATATCTATCAAGATGATCAAGGAGTTCAAGAAAAAAGCTAATTAATTAAATAACTCATTGACAAAACATGACAAAAAAGCTACTTAATTAAAGAACTCATTGAGAAAACAGGATTCATTTGTATTATCTTTGATGAAGAAAGAGCCTTACAACCGTGTCTGCCTTGATGTCGTACATGCCTTCCTGGGGTTTGGAACAGGCATTTCCTTTACTCTGACAAGCTTTGCACTCTCTCAGAAAAAATGCACATGGGTGTGTAATCATTCCCACATAATGATCAGTTAAGAGAGTCTGAGTTTCTACAGCATTTCTCCTCAAAAATTCTCAAAGTATAACTCCCCTTGAGGCTGCACTATGGCTTCAATTTATAGGAAAAGAGAAGAGGTTGTAGCTCCACATAAGAGGGGATAGATTCCTCTTTTGAAGGGATTGAGCTCCATAAACCAAGGGGTAGGCTCCCATAATGGAGGAATGAACATACATGATAGGAGCGGACCTTCGACCGAATAACTTCTTCTAAAGCTTCCAGATTTGACTGTTGGGCTTCTAAATGTTACTTTCCGCCTTAATTTTACCTTTTACAGGGGTCCAAACCCTTAATGAAGAAAAAGTGCATTTATATCCACATGATTTGGAGAAAAAAGGTGCGGCATTGAAGGAAATGTTAAGAGAAAGTGTGGTAAAATTTATTTTAAGAGTTTTATGAGCGTTTCTCTCAATTTCAAGGCTTGATTTTAGGAACTTTGAGGTTGTAGACTTCTAAGGGAGTAATATATGAGTAATGATGAACACATATAGACAATAAAATGTCATGGTGACAAATTTCAATTTAACAAAATGCCCCCTAAAGTGCTAAGTCTAAGAGCATTCGAAGAGTGATGTGCTTTATCGTTTCAAGGATTAGCCTGTGGACACCCTAGTCGGAATCCTATAAAGACATTCAATGAAAAACATATATATATATATATCATCACTGAGGTAGGCATTCCCATACTCAGATCAAAAACTAACTGAACTTGTTCTGATATAGAAATGATCTTAATATTACATCAATAGTGTAGACATACCATGGACGCAGCCATCTGTAATGAATAGTCTACTGCATAATGAATAATAAAACTCCTCACAACCTGGATGGTGGAAACTAGATCCAAGGTCTTGATTTCTTCTTCCTGAACTAGTACGATTCTATCCATACGATTTAAATGTGTCGAAGTCGAACATGGTAGAACCCACTTGATTACCAGTCAATGATGTGAATTGTTAACAAGTGTGAGAGAAACCACCAATAATGACAATGGCTCTAAAAGTACTCAGTACAATACATGAATTGTGAATAATTGATCTGAAGTCAAACATTTCACGGAATCGTTCGATCGAAGGTCAATGATGTAACATGTCGTTGAAGGTGAGAAACCTACCATTAAGGCATGCAAATTCCAAGGTACTGACAGATTCTAGATCAACTTCCTAGATGATGAGCTGTCGTTGATAGAAAGTGATCCGTCGTAAGAAAGCTCACGATATGAAACCATAGATCAAGTTTTGAAGAAATTTTTTGCAAGGACTAACTTAGGGATGGTCAACGCGAATGGAGACAAATGTTTGCAGATGAATGGTTTGTTTGACTGTCCTCTTGAACACATAACAACACTGCAGATGGTTTGGTAACAATTACCCTAAGCTAATACCCAGAAACCGGCTGAAGACCTTCAATGTGGTTTGATTAACTGATAGGCAAAGTATTTTCCAAACCCAGGTAGAAGTGTGACAAAAAGTGTCGTGTTCAAGAGTGGTACACTGCTTTTAAATCAAAGTGTAACAAATGGATTCATTTTCTCTTTTTCTCCCACCATTTCTGGAAAGTACCTCTTTATTTTTGACAAGCTTGAGGAGGATAACATTTTCTTGCTTATAAGCTCATCCTTCAGATGAGTCCAACTTAGTTTAAAATCGAACCCTAAGAAGGAGTGGTTTGTTCCTGTTTGCAATCGACAGGTCCTTTACTGTTAAATTTTAACGAGTCCATCCTGGATGCGGGTGGTTCTGAAGAGCATTAAGGTGATGGGATGGTCAGGAGGCATTATGGGAAGACATATGCCAACCTACCTTGAAACTGTCCTTCGGCGCATCTACAGAAGAGATCAGAGTTTAATGCATTTACCACCCGGTGCGCATCACAACCAGGCCTCCGAACCTTGAGACCACTCCACACGCTGCAACCTGGCCATGTCGTTTGCTCATATTTATGATGGTTTAATGCCAAGGATTTACGGTAGCACGAGGTTTTGTGTTAATAGGATGGAGAGCGATCATAGCTCTAGCAGACTTCCCAGGCCTGTAACGAGTTGCTGCACCCCGGATACTCGGCTCTCTTCAGAGCGAACTGTTATGGGCAAAAGAAATAAGCTCAATTGCTGCTTGGAGCTTAGTGACGATTTCCACTACTCCATTGCCAGCTCTTACATGCTTGCCACAGTGAATTGGCCATCGCAGTCACCCCTGTCTCCTGCCCTGCTCTCGCACCCTCACTCTGCAAACTTGACTGAGGACATGCCACGTCTTAGACACTGAATGAGGTGCAGAAGAGGTTCCTCCAGGTACTAGACGAGGTGCTCCCCCACCTCCTCCAGCACCTCTACTGCGACTTCTCCAAATTCCGATAGCACTTACAGAGAAAAAAGGGGTCGTCTTCATCGTTCTGGGCGAAGCTTTCACTCCCCATCTCCTCTGAATCCTCCTGTTCATTCCCAAAATATGCATTTCTCTTTCAACAGCTCTCTAAACTATCCAAGAGTCACTGCCTCTGTCATGATTTCCTTCCGGGAAACACCTCAGGACATGATTCCTAGTTCTGGATGGGTGGCTGGAAGCAATGCGGAAGCCCAGGCTCCGAGGCATAGTGCTGGCTGCTTGAACCTGCAGGATGTGGTGGTTAAAGCCGACCAGGATGGCGCTAGCAAAGGTGAGGCTGTTCAACCTAGCTCGAAGCCGCTCGAGATGAAAAATGACACTAGTCACGCACAGGGCGAGCAGCTCAATGAAAACCGGGAAATTGGGAACGATAGCAAGCAGCGGAGAAATGGCAATCAAGCGAGCGTGGTGAAGGCTCCCTCTGCAATTGGGAAGGTGATTCATTCTACTAAGGACATGTACATGGAAGAAGGAGAACCAGATGAACTCTGGTGCAGGGTCGCTGAAGAAGCACCTGATGAGTAGCACCTCCCTCCTTCTCTTGTTTTTTGCTCCGTCTCTGTCAGTAATTTAGAGAATGTTCATGTTTGTTATAATGTTCATGTTTCGGTTTTGGGTTCTGTTAAAAATGACATTTATATTCAGAACTATCGGCTTCCCCTGCGTGGGATCTTTCTGGAAAACACTCAGCACTGGTTTCCCTCGGGGAGGGCAGTGCTCAACAATGATCTTTTGTTCAAAATTTCTCTAAATCGGACATGGTTCTGGTTGAGACCTGATGTACATATTTTTTTCTGATTAATAGATTACGCTTACATAGAAAAAAAAAATTAACGAGTCTAGTATAGGAGAAACTCAGTGTTTTTCATTTTTAGGGATTCAGAAGAATAAACTTAATAAAACTCCATGGGTGTACTTTTTCGTAATTTTAGTCTCTCAGGCTCGAAAAAGGATAAAATAATGTGGGAGAGAACTGTATTGACCATGATTAGTCAACGTATACCTTTTTCGTAAATATTCCATTTCAGTCCGGAAAAGGGGTAAACTTATACTGAAGGGACGACTGTTCATTTCCTTTAACGAGTTCGAATAGTCAAGTACTCGGCAATATTTTCATATTTAGAGAGTCTGAAAAGGATAAAAAGAGGACTCCATAGTTTCGCTTTTTCGTAAATTTTTAAGAGCCCAAAAAAGTGATAAAAGTATAATATTAATCAAAAATGACTATTTCACCTAAAAAATCTAGTATTATGCACAAAAACTCAAAAAATTAAACATGCTTTCTTTTAATAAAATAAAAATATTTTGAAAAACCATCTTTTTAAAGTGAAAAATAAACAAAATTAAATTTCATTTTGTTGCACTGAAAATTGTCATCTTGACATTCTTCTATATTTATAAGCTCATTATCACTAATACTTCCTCCTTTGCAAGTCTAACACATCAGTTCCTCATGTCAAGCCTTAAAAATAAGAGAAAAGCTCTCAAAATTCTCTAAAACTCTAGTATTGCACTTTCTCTTTGTCTTACCTGTGGTCCCACACCTAATGTTCATGACTCCTGCGTACCTGAACACAATTTCTCTATGTTAAGGGTGCAGACCCCTGTAAAAGATTAAAAAGGCGCAAGTAAACTCAAAAAGCTCACTTTCAGTCATTTCTAGAAGCCTCTGGAAATAATCTTGCAGTGGCAGAACCGCGCTTTTGAGGTTCATGTATCCCTTGCCTTAAGGAGCTAACCCCTTTATGTGAGGAGCTTATCCCTTTGAAGGAGGATTCTATCCCTTCATAGTTGGAACTGAAACCTCCTCTTTTGCACTATAAAAAGAGGCCTTGGGTAGCCTCAAGGGGAGTTGAAGCTTTAGAATTATTTGAGGTAAAGTGCTGTTGGGATTCAGACTCATTTAATTGAGATTTTGTGAGGAAATATCACATACCTCTATCTGTCTCGGTTGGAAGAGTGCAAGGCTTGTAAGATTAGAAGAGATTCCTGCTTCGGACCCTGGGAAGGCCTATTCAACATCAAGGCTAAGGTTGTAAGGTTTTCCTTCATTCAAAGTTAATACAAATGAATTCATTTTTCTCAATATGTTGTTAATTAACTGTTTATTTCATGGATTCCTTGATCACCATGATAGGCATGATTTATAATATTTACTATACAGGTTCTATTTAATGTTTGCTTGTTTGTGACTGTAGGTATTTAAAGATAACTCCTTCAAGTGACCGAAGGACAACTACTTCGAACAAGCATTGGATCTACGGTAAGACCTTAACACCTTTATAGTATTCTTTTGTAAATCACATATGTCTAGAGAAAGATAGGTTTATTTGGTTGTTTGTTGCTAGATTAACTTTTGGTACTAGGGAGATCGATCTTGTGCACAAGATTTATTTATCCGGTCAACAAATTGGCAACTCTGCTGGGGAGGGGATTCTTGTTTTTGGTTTTCCTTTGTTTTTACTTGAGAAAATGATTTTTCTGGTTTTTTATTGATGGATACTCGCCTGGGTAGCTTAGGTTTACTTTTATTTTAAAAATTTTGAAGTCTTTTGTGTTTTTCTTAAACTTTTCTGGGGACTGCACTTTTTTTTCTTACACAGTGTGGATAGTTTCACACTTTCCTTGAGAAACCAGTGCGAGACCGCACCTGTTACTTCTAGGGCCTACGGACCTTGTTAAAATTTTTGAAAAACTTCAGATTTCTTCTTCCATTTTATGTTTAATTTGATTTAGGATTTCTAGTATCTGCCCAGATCTGTATTTTTCTTGTCAAAAACCTCTTGTGAGTGAGTTCCAATAGTATTTGTGTTTTGAGTGATTTTCTAGAAGTTTTTCATACTTAGACTGGTTTTCGCTTGGTCTCTGTAGTGACTCAAATATTGGAAGCTTGAAATACTTCAGATCACACTAGTCTTTTTGTCTTCTTGATGAGTCTGACTTGGTTGCGAAATCCATCCTTTTTGAGAAATAGATCTAGTTTTCTCTTTGCAAATCTTTGAACAAGCTTTGTTATAAGTTTTGAATTTCATTTTTACAAAAGGAAATATATCTGGATGTTTTTTGATTTGTTTTTTATTCTAGGAAAATTAATCCTTAGTTTACTAAACAACTAAGTAAAACATTCTCAAAAAAAGTTTAAAGCTTTTATTCAATTAGATTTTCAAGGTTTGTAGATCTCAAAATCAGTTTTTCATAGTTTTGAGTGCTTTTTAGAACTTGTAGATCTATTTTGAAGGAAAGTTGTTTTTGTAGTTTCGAGTTTTCAAAGTGAAAGGGATTTATTGCGAGCATTGATTATTTGTCTCGTTTTGAGTTCTTATTGAAAAAACAAAAAGATTTTCTTTTCATTTATTCTTCATGTTTAAAGAAAGAATTGTCTTTTCAAAGGAATTGCATTCTCGAATTCTTTCTTTAGCTAGAATTTCATTGAAAGAAAAATGATTTGTTTATCATTTTAGGTGTATTTTTTATTGTGTTTGGAAGTTGATTCTTCACACCATCAAAGTTTAATTTCCATACCTATTGACTTAAAGAAAATCCCATAAAAACAATGCTTAATTAAAATTGATCTAGTAATCTTTTCTATTTCTAGGGCTCTTATCACCAATATAGCTTAGGCTAGTATCTTGGAGTAGGGAGTAATTAACTCTCCAAGATATTAAAAACAAACTAGATAAATATTGCGGTAGGAAATAAATCCAATTGTAATTGGTAGAATCTGGGAAGCTTCTCTTAAAGGAGTTAATCACGAGATCATGTCTGAACCTTTGAGACAATCAATTTCGTTTCATTGGGAAAGATAGAAGATCTGCGTGCATTACAAACGGTAAACCTCAGATTAACCATTATCGAGGAGCCTGGGGTCACTTGTTGGTAAACCTCGGATTGACCATGTCAAGGAGCCTTCAAGGGGATTGAGCTTTGTTACTCTACCCTTGCGCATGGAATTGGATCGTAGACTGTTCCCCCTGTTGTATTTGTTACTTTTGGTAACCTTAGTGTCCATAAGCTTAAGATTATTTCCTAAGGTGATGGTGAAGGAAATATCTCACTGTACCTTGAGCAGATGTTGACTAGACTCACTTGGACTCTCTGGGGGGTTCTCTCCACTCGAGATGGTTTTGTGAAGAAACTTGTGCCAGTCTGTTTCATTATGCAGGTTGTCGGGGTAACTGTTCCAATCGCCCTTTCTATATTAAACTTCTACTAAGTTGGATTTCATCACAAACTATTGTTTTTAGTACGAGAAGTTACTGTTTGTGCGTGGTTTGAACTCTTAGATTTTTAGGCATGCGATTCAGCTATTTGTTCCTTTAGAGACTTTAGGTTTTTTTATTGAAAATTTCTTTGTTTGCATGTGATTGATTAATATTTAATTGTGGCAGAATTACCAAGACAATCCCGGAGACTTTAGGGGAAGCCCCCTGAGTATACTTCAAGTCAGATTGAAGGGTTGCGTGCTCTAGTATCATCTAGTAGCAGTAGAATTAGATCAACAGAAGCCGGAAGTTCATCTATAGTTTTTCATCTTGATCATCAAATACCCACAATAGAACATATTCAAGAACCGATTTCAGTTTCCGAAGTTACTGGTAGTATTTCTCCTTCCGGTGAACTAGCTGAAGAACCTGAAATTTATAAGCCTGACACTGAACCTTCTATTTTGGAAACATCCTCAGGATTTATTACTCCAAATTCTAGCGATCCTGGTTCACCTAGGGTAAGAAATATTATTACTGAATATCTTCCATCTGGCCTCATTTCTATTGAAGAACTTGCTAGTCTAGACAAAGAAGTAACTCTTCCTGAATCCCCACAGTCTTTGAATCTTAGAGAGTGTGAATCCATTTTCTACAGCCCTATTAGGAGTGAAACTTGGTATTTATCTTTGAAAAACTTTTTAGAAAACTCGGGTCTTGCTTTTTCACCACCTCGAATTCCTTTTCATCCTACGCCTAGAGGTTACTATCATTCATCTATCATGTCAGGAGAGTCATCTATGTTTTCCCAAACACTGGAAACATTTTTATACGGTGGTCATTCTCTTCCTTCGGGGTACCAGGATCTTTCTGGTACTTTCTCTGGAGCAACTCCTCGACTGAATGAACAAGTATTATCATCTATTCTTAATGGAATTAAAACTAAAACGTCGAACGCAGAGCAAATATTTATGATGTCTAGTAACATTCCAAATCCTCAACCTCAGGGTGGTCAGTTACTGCCTGGGGGAAAACCTCAAGGTAGTCAGTTACCACTTGGGGGGAAACCTTAAGGCAGTCAGTTACCACCTAGGGGGCAACCTCAAGGTAGTAAATTACCACTTGGGGGGAAATTTCAGGGTAATTTTTTCCCAGGACAAACTGTAGGACAATATTATTTTGGAGAAAAACCTCAAGGACAATACATACTTCAAGGTTATAAACCTTCAGGACATTACATACCCCAAGGTCAACCCCAGACTCAGTATATTCCTCAAGGTCCTTATCAACCCTAGATTCAGTACGCGCCTCAGGGTTATCAACCTCAAGGTCAGTACCGAACTCAAGTTATCAACCACCTTCTGGTCAATCATTTGTACAAGGAGTTGGAAATTTACCACTTAATTATCAAGCCTACGTTCAACCAGGCTATGGTCCTTCATATGTACTGTTGGGGTTCTAGTGTTTTGGCCAGATTGGCAAGACCAAAAGACCGTACAACATTGCAACCACTTTGGGGCCCTAGGATCTAGCCCTCCTAGACCTAGAGAGGAATCTCTCCAATAAAGAAAAGAATGATATATCTTTGAAAGCTCAAAACGAGATATTAGGCTAGGTATAAAGCACAAAGGGGTTTAAAATGATTTGGTTGGTTGTTGGGTTGGTCATGAGATCATCAAATGAGAAGGTAATGGGAGGAAAGGAGCAAAGCAGTAGGATGTTTTGGTAAAAGAGGATAGGTTAAGGATGTGCCATCCATTGGGCTATGGAGTCATGTAATGGAATTACTCGCAAAAAACTAAGCAAGGCTTTCATAGGGCAAGTCATCTATACTAAAGGATATTTTAGATAGATGGTGGAATGGAAAAATAAAGAGAGAAAAGGTGAGGCACAAAGGGAAGCTTAAGATTAGACCAGAGGTCATCTAACTCCAAATCTGCTTTAGCATACTCTCAACGGGAAAACACTTAAGATTTAAACATAGAACTAGGCCTGAGATCATAGAAGGAACTTTAACCTTCAATGCTTTGACACTAGTTCGAGGGATCTTTGAAAGGCCAATCTATTTGAAAAGGACCCCAGTGGACAAGGCTCACACTAAATCCCTGGTATCCCAATTCTTGCAGCTCAAACCCAACAATAACAAATAAGCATCAAACTCTAAATTCACACATCAGCTAGCAGTGGAAAGCTGCTACTACAGTGGTTAAATTACATGAATTTTCCCTTAAATTCACTATCAGCGGAAAACATCAAAGGTAGGGAGAGCAGAAACATAGGGTACCACACAAGGGTATATCCTATGCCATATTTCTGATGCGTACCAGAAGACCAATGAACAGCATGAAAAATATAATAAAACAATGTAATAAGAGAAACATCACTAGTAGTAATAGACCAGGATCTTGTGAAATTCGCTTGATTAATTGATGTGCAAAACTAGTCACATACACTGAGCTCAATGGCTAATTATAGTCCAAACTTTCTCCTCCCAGCCTACTACATTACAAACTACTCTACTACTCCCTCCCAAAACTATTCTAACATTAAAAAATGAATCCCTCTAACAACAACAACAACAACAACAACAACCTTTTACAAAATGTTCTCAGGAATTATTATAGGAGAAAGGATAACAGGAGTAGGTGATACAAATTAAATCGATTAATTAAGACAGAGTGGACGAAGTGTCCATGCCCACTCTGATCAATAGCCCTGCGTTGTACTTTGTAGTCTGGTTCAAAGCCTCTATCAGGTCGATATTTGACCTCATGTATTTCTTTGAAGTCATTTTTGGCTGTAAGGACTCTGTTATATCTTCTGAAGCAAGTAAGGTGACTGAAAGGTCTTTTGGGCTTCCATACCTCCATTATTGCTGACCTGACAGTTTTTGGAAGCTTTTTGTTAGATAAATGGCCTTTGGGAGCTCTGGGAGGCATGGAGACTTCTGTCGGAGGTGTACTGTCTAAGAAAATGTACTGCTGATGTTGAGAGAAGATATGGCTTGTTTCATGTGCTCCTTTAATCTTGAAACTGCGTCTTAATTATTTGATCACAGTATTAAAGCATTTAACCTTCAATTTCGGGCTCTAACACCTTAATCTCTGCTATTGATACACTAGCTGCTGTTGTGATGGCCTCTTTGTATTTTGAATCACACTAACTGTGATTATGAGAAACAGAGTGAAATACCACTCTGGTGAAACCCTGCACAATAAAATAAATCAATTATAAAATCCAGGGGGTGGTGGAAGCAATGTTGTTGATGCCTAGAGGACTGGTGGCGCAACTGTGGAAACAGTGGCCGCAGTGGAGGAAATGGTGAAGAACACTACAGAATGGCGAAGAAATGACGTGGACCGTCTGATCATATCTGGAGGTGATGATCGACGGTGGAGATTGACTAATGAACTGACTTTGGAAGGTTGGACAAAAATGCAAACGACTTTAATGTAAAACATTAAAGTTGTGATGTTAGGCATAAAATATTTGATTTGACCTATGGAATACAAATAAAATGCACGAAGATGCGATGAGATGAGCTGATATGGTGGGACCCGGTGATGGCGGGGCCGATTTAACCTGGACCGTCAAATCTCAGGAGGAGATCGATGGCTATGATGGTCCGAAGAAATGCTGAGGTCGCGCGATAAAAACAGTGAATGGAATGTGACATGCAATGAGGGTCTTTGATCAAAACAGATCAATGGTCGAGATTTTTTAATAGACTTTCAGGCTTGGAAATAGGGAAGTGGTTTTGGGAACAAAACCACTGGTTTCGCGCAGTGAAAAGGGAGGGAGGCGGTTTTCAAATAGAGGAATATTTGGAGTATTTATCAAAGGAAAAAAGGAATAAGGAGGCTTCAAGGATGATGTGTTTTCAGAGGAAATGCATTCCTTGAAGGCTCAAAAAACATTTTAGCCCCCTGTTTGCTTGTCAAAAAATTCATAGGGGGCTAACAGTGGCTCCACATGTGGATGGCTTCTTCTTGAAGGAGTCAAGAATTCAGAGAATGATATTTGGGGTAGGATAGATGCCTGATCTCTGAACCATATTTCTTCTTGGATTAGCTGCCACAAATCATGAAGACATTATATCAGTAGTAAAAATATCCCAAACAACTACCTACCCATACTCTAGTCCTAACATTTTTTCTTCTGGGTGCATTCGGACCAGCAGACCCTTTACATCATCAATTTTTTATAAACAGGGAAAATAAACCTATTCTATTTCTACTATTATTACTCCATGAGACCAGATTAAACTGTTGGCCTCATATTTTCTCTACCTAGACTAATGTATGCTAGGATTAAACTGTCTAGCAGACTTCTACTCTACATTCTAAGACAGAAATTGAAAAACAATCAAGCTAGGATTAGACTGTCTGGCTCGCGGTGGACCATGGCATAAAGAAAAAACTACTCATGGACTAAAAACTTTGTAGAAATTCAAATCTATTAACCGCATGCTCACAAATTGAGCTTTATTGAGCTTTTCCTACCTACCCTACTCTAACTGAAATATTTATAAGTCTAGCTTACAAACATTGTCTTCCAATGCAGCCAGTCCGTCAAGTGATCCCATGAATGGTCTGTTATGCTCAACTCCTTGAGCATGCTAGATAGGCAAGGCTGCTCCCACTCTCTTTTTTCCATAACAGCAGCTGTAAAAAAATTTCTTGTTGTCTGCAACATGCTACTCAAAAATAACTTCGATCCTTCTTCAAATGTTTGTAGGAAATAATCATGAGGATCGTGAAATGATACCTGGCTATGAATGTTTGGCAGGCAAGCTTCAACCAGGATCTCCCCTTCTTCCACTGGATCAAGAATAAGACTCTCTTGAGGAACAGAATCTTCTTCATCTTCTTCATTTTCTTAACTGGAGGACTCATCGTATATTGCAGCTATGTCCTCTTGGAGCTCTGATATATCAAGCTCTGATGGGTCGAGCTCTGTGAAAAGGTCCATGTATTCCTGAGTAGGGGTATTTTGCATTGCTTCCTCTTTTTCAAGAGAATGCGTTTTAATTTCATCATGCTCAAGAATCTCTTCTTTGCTTTCTTCCTCATCCTCTAAAGTGAAAGTCTGCTTATCTCCGATCACATGGAAATCATCACTGATGCTTTCATAACTTTCCCCATCAGTGTCATAGATAGGCTGACTGGGTTCATTGCTTCTCTGAAGTTGCTGGCCCTAACTTTCCTCCCATGAATCTGCTGATGATGGTCCTGCAAGCTCAGCTTCCCTCTGGAAACAATCATCATCAAATAGATCATAACTAGGAAAGTCATAATCGTAAGCAATGTTACCAATCAAACCTGTCGGATTCTCAGTAGGTCTTTCTTCATTCTGATACACAGAGGAATTTTCTAGATCTGTATCAGTTCTATAGAATATTTCAGAGGTGGACTACGTGTTTAATATTCGGTCCATCTCTTCTACTGTCAACAGAGAAATTTCTTTTCTAACACAGACAGAAGAACAACAATCCTCTGCTTCTTGTACGAACTGGTCTGGAGGCTGGATATCTTCTTGAGCCTCTTCTTGAGTATTTTCTAGAGAAAGAGAAAAATCCATACCAGGATCATCATACATGTCTTGCTCATTTTCTAAGTCTGGAGTTGGCCCTTGTTATGGAAAATGCATGGGCTGTTCTAAATAGTCATCATTTGCATTCAGATTAGCCATATACATTTCCAGCACTTCACCAAACATGTTTGCTATTCTGTTTAATTTGTCTTCCAAAGCATCTAGCTTCACATCTCTGTCCATGTTTGGATCCATGTTTCTACAAAGAAGGTCACTGCATCTTCTCAACTAGTTCAGATTCTTCTACCAGTGGAGTCATCAGGACTATCAAGAACTGTAGGGTGTGGAGTCGCCATTATGTTGGGGTTACAGTGTTTTGGCCAGATTGGCAAGACCAAAATACTGGACAACATCACAACCACTTTGGGGCCCTAGGATTTAGCCCTCCTGGACCTGGAGAAGGGTCTCTCCAATAAATCAAATAATGATATATCTTTGAAAGCTCAAAATGAGATATTAGGCTAGGTATAAAGCACAAAGGGGTTTAAAATGATTTGGTTGGTTTTTGGGTTGGTAATGAGATCATCAACTGAGAAGGTAATGGGAGGAAAAGAGCAAAGTAGTAGGGTGTTTCAGTAAAAGAGGATAGGTTAAGGATGTGCCATCCATTGGGCTATGGAGTCATGAAAGGGAATTACTCGAAAACAACTAAGCAAAGCTTTCATAGGGCAAGTCATCTATACTATAGGATCTTTTAGATAGATGGTGGAATGGAACAATAAAGAGAGAAAAGGTGAGGCACAAAGGGCATATGAAGATCATACATGAGGTCATCTAACTCCAGATCTGCTTTAGCATACTCTCAACGGGAAAAAACTTAAGATTTAAACATAGAGCTAGGCCTCAGATCATAGAAGGAATTTTAAACTGAAATGCTTTGACACTAGTTCGAGGGATCTTTGAAAGGCCAACCTGTTTGAAAAGGACCCCAATGGACAGGCCTCACACTAAATCCCCGGTATCCCAATTCTTGCAGCTCAAACCCAACAAGAACAAATAAGCAGCAAACCCCGAATTCAGACATCAGTTAGCAGTGGAAAGAAACTACTACAGTAGTTAAATTACATGAATTTGCCCTTAAACTCACTATCAGCAGAAAACATCAAAGGTAGGGAGAGCAGAAACATAGGGTACCATACAAGGTTATATCCTATTCCAAATTTCTGATGCGTACTAGAATACCAATGAACAGCATGAAAAATGTAATAAAACAATGTAATAAGAGAAACATCACCCGTAGTAATAGACCAGGATCCTGTGAAATTCGCTTGATTAATTGATGTGTAAAACCAGTCACATACACTGAGCTCAATGGTTGATTATAGTCCAAAATTTCTCTTCCCAGCCTACTACATTACAAACTACTCTACTACTCCCTCCCAAAACTGTTCTAATAGTAAAAAATGAATCCCTCTAACAGAAACTACAACAACAACAACCTTTTACAAAATGTTCTCGGGAATTCTTATAGGAGAAAGGATAGCAGGAGTAGGTGATACACATTAAATTGATTCATTAATACATAGTGGAGGAAGTGTCCATGCCCAGTCTGCTTAATAGCCCTGTGCTGTACTTTATAGTCTGGTTCGGAGCCTCTGTCAGGTCAATATTTGACCTCATGTATTTCTTTGAAGTCCTTTCTGGCTATAAGGCACTCTGTTCTATCTTCTGAAGCAAGTAAGGTGACTGAAAGATCTTTTGGGCTTCCATACCTCTATTATTGCTGACCTGATAGTTTTTGGAAGCTTTCTGTCAGAGAAATGGCATTTGGGAGCTCGGGGAGGCATAGAGACTTCTATCGGAGCTGTACTATCTGATAAAGTGTACTGCTGATGCTGAGAGCAAATATGGCTGTTTCATGTGCTCCTTTAATCTTCAAACTGCACCTTAGTTCTTTGATCATGGTATTAAAGCATTTAATCTTCAATTTCGGGCTCTAAAACCTTAATCTCTGCTGCTGATACACTAGCCATTGTTTTGATGGCCTCTCTGCATTTTGAATCACAGTAATTGTGATTATGAGAACCAGAGTAAAATAGCACTCTGGTGAAACCCTGCACAATAAAATAAATCAATTATAAAATCCAAGGGGTGGCGGAAGCAATGCTGTGGATGCCTGGAGGACTGGTGGCACAACTGTGGAAATAGTGGCTGCAGTGGAGGAAATGGTGAAGAACACTACAGAATGGCGAAGAAATGACGTGGACCGTCTGCTCATATCTGTAGGTGATGATCAATGGTGGAGATTGACTAATGAACTGAATTTGGAAGGTTGGACAAAAATGCAATGAACTTTAATGTAAAACATTAAAGTTGTGATGTTAGCCGTAAAACATTTGATTCTACGTGTGGAATACAAATGAAATGCATGAAGATGTGATGAGATGAGCTGATATGGTGGGACTCGGCGATGGCAGGGGCGATTTAACCTAGATCGTCAAATCTCAAGAGGAGATCGATGGCTGTGATGGTCCGAAGAAATGCTGAGGTCGCGCGATAAAAACAATGAATGTAACGCGATATGAAATGAGGGCCATTGATCAAAACAGATCAACGGTCAAGATTTGTTAATATACTTTCGGGCTTGGAAATGGGGAAGTGGTTTTGGAAACAAAACCGCTGGTTTCGCGAGGTGAAAAGGGAGGGAGGCAATTTTCACTTTTTCAATGCGATATGGGTCCCCGGCTGATACGTGGCTCCAGAAAACCACCCATATCACGTGAAATTGAAATTTTAAAGTTCGGATGGCCAAAATGTGCGATATTGTTGTGGGCTGTTAGATCTGGGGTCGCGAGATCCGGCGGTGGTGGAGGGGCGCGATATGGAGAACATGCACGGACAGTGTAGTGGGGACAGATGGACGGCGGTTTAGTTTTGGACCATCCGATCAGTGTGATGGACGGCTGAGATCTGCAGAGGAGATACACAGGCGGAGGATGTGGTTAGTGGGTGGATGAAATCTGAGCCGTTAGATAATAAGGGACGGACGGCTGTGATCTAATCAGAGGGGAGGGATGGAAGGGCCAAAACTATGATGGGCGATGGAGTGATTGGCTTTGTACCATTGTATTATCTGCAGATCAATGGCTGTGATTGGATCGGAGCTCACTAACCGAGGAAGGTCAATAGCAGTGCGATTGTCGTGATCGGCGGCGAGCGACTACGCGATAGTCGTTGAATCTGAGAACAGATCGATGACTCTCATGTAATCGGAGGATGGTAGGAAAGAGGAAAACGGGTGTGTCGGAGTTAGCAATGACCATCAGATCTTTTAAATATTTACAGTCCAGAACACACCCGCGGTCTGGTAGTGTAAAGACCTCGCATCGGGGAATATCAAATGTGACAAGGAATGCACGCTCTATTTCTTTCGATTGTGATTAGAGCCCAGGCCTTAAGCACTTGGTCTCAGGCGCAAGGCATATGGGGAAGTGGTTAAGTGGGCTGGCCGAAAGGGGTTGAGCCTGTCATAAAATAAAAAGTGGGCTTTTAAGCCAAAAAAGAGGGTTTTTAAGGCTGAAAGAGGGATTCGGTAGGGGGAG